>WEKX01015120.1:0-20076 GCA_013390025.1 Pitta sordida | reverse complement strand
GTTTAAGAGTAGGCTGGATGAGGCAATTAGTGCCGTGGTTTAGACAATGGGTTGGTGTTGGGTTACAGGTTGGACTCGATGATCTCCAAGGTGTCTTCCAACCTTGCTAATACTGTGATACTGTGATGAAGGAGTATACTTGTGCTTCAAACAGCTGGTGGTGCCTTCTTCATGCTCCTTCCCAAGCTGCAGTGTGGAGTTGCGTCTGATGCTCTTTTCCCAAGTGTCCAGGGACAGGTGAAACAGCTTCATTCCAGTCTTGGCAAGACATGGCATTGCAATTACAGATCAAGCAATTCTTAGTTTAACTTTGATTTTCTTAGTTTTTCTCTGCATGCATTACAAACTTTTCTGTCTAAATTTCTATCTATATTTGTCCTGTATTCAAGGTGTGGATTTAGACCAAAAAGTATGTGTGGATTTTTTTCTAGATAATATGGCTTTAAATAGTTTCTTTTCTTCTACGAAGCCTCTCCAAAATTCTGATTTTAGACTTAGGGACAGTGCTGAGAGTCAGCACTACAAATATTTTCTTTAGACCCCTGAGAATATTTGGAATTCAACAAATGTTGCCTTCTTGGGACAAGCTTAACATTAGCTTGAATAACTCATTCCTGGATCAGAATAACTAATGGGAATTTGTGCCAATATAGCTATTCTTCATGTTATAGTATATGAAATGATGCAGGATTGCAGATTCATTCTTCCTGCCTGTATTAGTCCAATAGCACATGATTATTTTTATAGTATGTGTTATATTTCTTTTACAGAAGTTCAGGATTTGAGGTATTTTTCTTTCTAAGCATAAACTAAAAAAAGAATTATTAAAGAAAAGGTGAGAGAATTGGTAAGTGATAATTTTATTTTAATCTATACAACATTCTGTAGGAACTAGTTTCAGTAACATGCTTAGACCATGAAAAACTATCTAAAAGAAATATATTTTAATAGATAGGAAACCCTTTAGGCAGTGCTGAATTATTATTCTCTTCAGAAAATATGTTATCATGACATTATAGAGATAGCCTGTATTACTGTTGAGCCTTATAAAGATTCTTTTTCTCTCTTTTCTCTCATCTTAAGTACAGTAGCACATAGATTGCACTGGATTTTTATTCTCAGAACCACGTCAGAACCAACAACATGTAATTAATTTGTCTAGAGAAGCTTCCTGCTGGCACTTGATGAAACCTTTTATGAATACAAGTATGTCTCCTCATAACTCATCAGAGCTGCACAAAATGTACAGAACATAATGTGTTTCTTTTTCACTGTTCACGTCAAAAGTTTTGGTTTTTGCAATCAGCTTCAAAGTCAAGGGATTGCCATGGTTCACTAAAAGGACTTGTTCATATTTAACTTTGATGTACTATGTGTAGTTATGTGGGCAAACACGTGGATATGCACATGCAAAGTTAGCACCTCGAGTTATGTAAAACTCCACATATTTTTGGCCTATAGCTGTGCAACTGTACCTGTGAGACAAGACAGAGTCAACAGTAGAGCAGCTTTTAATCAATTTATCAATTGGGCATCTGCAGTACTTTGCTTCAGTCTTTGCAAGAATTTCAGAAATTAATGGTTTGGGTTTTTGTCGTGGTTTGACCCTGGCTGGATGCCAGAGACCCACCCCTTTTNGTTTTTTTTTTAATTTAAAATTCCCCGAGCAAGAATTTCTGCATAACTCTACAAAAATATGTTCATTTTTACATGCTGAGGGAAAGTTTTAAAAGCAGCCTTCTATGGGAAAATAAAACAAATAAAGTAATTTTCTCTTTCAGTTCATTCCCCCTAATGTGGTCAACTGTTTCCTGGAAAGAAGAGAATTTCTGATCAACTTCTTTATGGATAGAATGTGCTATGCAAGTTGTTGGGGGTCTGCAAGCCAAAGAATTGTTGAATGAGTAACTTTAGATGAAACCAAGGGTGATAGAGTTGCTAAGTCTCCAAAGTCAGAACATAATTTATAAAGTAGTTCTTTTGGTCAAAACACAGTTGGATTTGTAATTGGAAATAAACTGGGAGCCACAAAGTGGATGTACCACAGCTCTTTCCTGGAGAGAAACAAGAATTTACTCTGTGAGAGAAGCTGGGTATGCTATTGCAGGTAACAACTGCAGACAGTATGTTCAGTCTTGTCCAAAACCCACCAGGTCTGGCATCCTTCACTGACACCCCACTAGAACCCATGCCTTTGTGAACATCCCTCTGATACTGCTTTGTCACACACCCTGAGGCACGTTTGCCTCTCAGGTGAATCCACAAAAACAACATTCTGCTGGGTGGTATCATGGTCTTCTTTTAGTTTCAAGAATGCATTACCGAGAACACACACAAAAATTATGTCTGAGCATCTGTCCATGGTATCTTTGATCCAAACATTATGTAATGGGAACATACCAATCTACCCCACAAGCGTTAGATCAAGGCACAACAGTTGCAAGCTATATTATTTCACCCTCTTGACTGGGAGCCAGGACAGCTCTAGATTTGAATGCCTTTAGCAGCGTAGCTGCTGTGTGCTACTCTTCCCGGCATTAAGTTCTAAAAAGTCAGATGAACCACAGCAGCCCAGCCGCTCTGTCTTTGTAATGATCCATAAGTTTACTGATGTTACCAGGGACGGATTGTTATCACAGCCAGGAGAGAAACATTAATACAAGAGTCAATGGGCAGAAACTTAACGCACAGGAAGTTCTGCCTAAATATGAGGAAGGACTTCGCTGTGCAGGTGACTGTCCACTGGAACAGGTTACCCAGAGAGATTGTGGAGTTCACCCACTGGAGATATTCAAGAAACATCAGAGTAATTCTCAAGTTATTAATGGATTTGTTAGAGAGTACTCTTAAGGTAAAAAAAATGCCTAGATATTGTCACAGTTCAGATTGATGCTCCTTAAAAGTATTTTCATGTATTTCTGTTCAAGAAATTGAAACTGTAGCTTCACTTCTTGTTTCAGTCTTCTGGCTGGGTATTAACTGTGAAAGAGATAAAGTTCATGTTTAACAAGTATGAGATCCACGTGGGGAGAAGAATTAGTATAGTCATCATTACAGCTTCAACAAACAAGACCTTTCTCCTAACACCTTTTTGCACTTCAAGAAAATAATTGCCTTGGATAATGTAATCTGACTTCTGGTCTTGAAACGGCCCACCCCTGTGGAGCACACTCTTCTTGGAGGCGTTTCTCCTTGGATCTGGGAGAGCAGAGGACAGGTGGTATTCTTCCCTTCTGTGTGGGTGCAGGAAGAAAGACTTTTCTTGAGGAGCCTTCTCTGCTTCTGAAGCACTGGCAAACTTTACACTTCTGGAAAACTAAAAACTGAGAGAAGGTTGCAGGGGCTGCCACACAACGTGTTTTTGTACATATTTTCTTAGGAAAGACTTTTCAATGATGAGAAGCATAGTGCTATTCTCTGCAAGGTTTATATTTTTAGTGTTAGCTGAACAAAAATAAAGTGATGGAAACACAAGCATTTAAAAGAAAACAATATTACATGAGCAATATTGACTGGAAATACTACTGCATAAGTTTTTTTTTATTGCAACTTTGCAATAGCATTGTCTGTCACTGGAAGTAATAAAAATACAGCTGTAAATTACACATTGGGGTTTCGTTTATTCTGGAAGCTGATTTTTAAGAAACTAAGGTTTATTTATTCGTTGTGTTACAGGAATATTTGGCTTGTTCTAATTCCTGGCTTCAGCATTTTTGCATTTCCATCCATTATAAAGGAGTACAAGATCTGCCTTATTTCATCAGAATGGGCTCCTAACCAGGCACTGTAAATACACTGTTTGTGTTGTTTCTAGCCACAGCGATACTTCTCAAATTATTTATATTCTCAAATTTATTCTACAAAACTAGTTTTCATGCTGTGCTACTGCATTTAGGTCTCAAAACATTGTAAAGCATCCTTCAGTAGGCTTCAAAGCCAGTTTATTTTTCACAAGGGCAGTGGAAAGACTTCGCTTGTTATCCCAGTGAGATACCAAGTTTGACACCTACATTTCCTCCAGGATTAGTGAAAGGTTTCCCCACAGGGAAGACTACAGTACTCTCTCCCTACAGCATGCATTTTGTATGCACGCATATAGGTGTGTTTAAGCCTAGAAAATGGCATTCCAGCTGGATTTTGTCTTCAAGACAGCACATATGATTTATCTGAACACCAGTGAGACTTTCTCTCTTTCCCTCTGCCTGCCTGCCAAGGCCGGGCAAATAGCCGGCCAGCTCACAGCCCTCCAATCACCTGGGCTTCTAAGCCTCCACCCCCAACACAACTACCTGTATTTTAATAAAATCACTTACAGTCGTTGCTCTTCCATTTATGACGGCAGGAGTTCAGCACTGGGTAAGAGGAGCAGAGTTTTACCCAGCAGAAGTTGCTCTGAATCAGGTTTGTAAAGACATTTACCGCTGAAACAAATAGCTTGGCAGCAACATAGCTTATCATAGGATACTTTGCCTTTAATGTGTGCTTTTTGAGTAGCAGGAGCAGTATGCAGTTTGTTTACATTGCAGCATTATTCTCTCTTTGCCAAAGTGCAAAGTTTAGCGTTAATATATCGAAGACGCAGATTACGTTTTCTTTCCCTATCTGACTGAAAAGTTTTTCTGCTTTTGGGTGGTAAAGGTTTCCTTTTCCATTTTATGCATCCTAGATTTCTGTTACAGGTGCCACTTTCCAAATGTAAGATTTTAGGTATTACTGACATAAACTACTCTAAATATTTCAAGGCATTTTTCTTATGAAAATCTTGGGCACAACATGAACTTTTAGGACACTTGCAGTTAAATTGTGTATTGGCTGTGCATATGTGTATACACATACACATATGCAAATCATAGACTATACCTAGTTTTGCTTCATCTCTGAATTCTTTTACCTTCATGTATTATTGCACAAAATCTAATCAGCGCAATACTGCAATTTTGAATAAGTCTAAATGTACTCAAGGACAAGCAGAAAAAATTCATAAATTCTATAGATGGAAAATATATAAACATATACCCTTTTTTTCTGGGAAATGAGGCTGAGGGAAGACACTAAATTAATCTGTGTTAACCAGTATATATTTATGTTTTCCCATTTTCAATGTGTTAAAAACTTCTTGGAGTATTTTCTCCTTAATTGCCATGCTGTTTAAAATGTATACTTATTGCACCAAAAATTTATGCTTTTTTGAGGCCTTTTTTCCTCCTATATTAGATAGATCTGTCAAATTCCTTTCCTGTCTAAATTAAGTCCTCCTCTCCAGGCTGTCTCTTTCTTGAATGCAGTTGAAGGGGTAATACTGTATATTACAATGTGGATGGGTAGCGATTCTTCTAGGAATGCATTCAAGGAAGGAGGAGGTTTCAGTATGGGCTGATCATGGGTCCTCAAGTCTAAGGCAGTCGAATAGGTCCTCCCTTTTTCAGAGGACTGTTGGCGGTGTATTCGGTGTTACAGAGTAATCTGTAGCTGAATTAAAATTTAGTCCAAGAGAGATTTCAGAAGTGCAGTGACCCAGTGCATGCAGAGCTAGAGGGCTGTCACCTCAGTTGTACACAGCAAAGATGGAAGTAAAAAGAAGTAATTAGGAAGATACTGGAACCTGCTGGTCAAAAAGTAGGTAATTTTTTAATGTGTCACTTTACCCTGCTTCATGTTCGTCTCTGTCATAAAGATCAACAGAAAAGGAAACCATGAGATCGGTTCAAACCCACAGGAATAAGATCTGTGAGTCTTCAGTGTGTCGTGACAGTCAGTGTAAGCTTATCTAGGACAATACTGCCACCAAAAGGCTCACACTGCTGTTATGTTCTCTGCTTCTGTAGGCTTGCATTTGAGCATGAGACGTGCTTAGGTCTGTGTTCTGATAAACTGTTTGTGAGTCAGCAAATGTCAGCACCAAATCATTGCCCAGGCTGTTCTCTTGCATTGGCTAATGCATTAAAGGATCTGCTTTACAAGTGACACCTCAGAAAAAGGTTACACTTGACAGTGATTTTGAAAACACTGTCTCATCTCTTCCTGACATGCCTTGTTCCTGTCTGAAGGCCAAATATCTTTGTTACAGAATCACAGAATCACAGAATCACAGAATCAGTAAGGTTGGAAAAAGACCATAGAGATCATCAAGTCCAACCTATCACCTATCACCCGTTACCTATTACCCTATTACCCGTTACCTATTACCTATTACCCGTTAACCCATCAGTTCTTCCTGCTGCACTGTCCTGTCAAGTATGGAGTCTTGGAATGTCTCAAATCTGAAAGGGGGCCATGTCTGAGGTAGAGTGTTGCACTTGGTACACAGCAACAGAACTTGTCAAGCAGGGTTCAGACATTGTTTACTATCCATATATGCATAGTAAGTATAGGAAGCAGTGTGAGACATTCTGAATTACAGTGATTGTTGTAAAAGGGTGTGTGTTCATCAAGTCCATGTTAGAATGGATATACCTAAAAATACATATTTCCCATTTATGTGAGGTGGGATTTTTTCTCTACAGGTAAAAAAAAAAATATATTGAACTTTGTCTTTGGTTGTGCTCCAGCTTTAAAGGCTAAAGAAGAAAGGGTTTGAGTCAGAACAGGTGTTTCCTCTAACTGGCTGGTAGCTAGCAAGAGCCAGCTTCCTCAAACTTCCAGTTTGAGTTGGGAAGCAGGGTCACTGCTGTTTGTAGTGGGCACCGATATCAGAGGCCAGGGAAGTGCTGCCCACCTGCTGGCCTCCAGCACCAGGTTGGTCTGAGCTTGTGTGCAAGAGCTGATTGCATCCCACACTGCAATGTGCACTCAGAATATTGAAGACCTGGAATTGGCATGGGATGAACAGTTAGCTTGTCATGTTTTGTTGGATGGCAGTCAGGAAGAAGTGTATAAGAATTCTTGTAAGGATAATTAGATCTGGGAAACTTCATTGGTGTAGGAGAGAGTAGAAATGCTCTTTTAATCTGATTTCAAGCAGTTCTTACTGAGCAAATTCTAAAGGCAGAAGCCATGTATTTCAAGACAAAGAGAGGTTGAATTGGCTCTGTCAGGATGATGTATTTTAAAGCTTTTGCTCTTTATAGCCTTAGTGCTGGAATTTTAGATTGCAAAAATCAATATTTATGTTGGTGTTGATCTTTATCTTAAAAGTCTTTACAGTATATGAGATCATACACTCTCTGTTTTAGAAATTGTTAAGAAGTAGACATTAGCAGACAAACAGATAACATTTCTTCTTTTTTACAGCAATGTAATAAATCTAATGGATCTCTTTTCCCAGGGAAATAAGTGCTATTTGATCCCCTGCGTAGTCACAGCTTGCATATCCGCATATTCAATTAATCGTGGTTGGATTTTCAGTGAGTTGTGAGACCGCGCACATGCACAGAATGTCCTGGACCCAGGATTTCACAGCTGGGAGGCACCAAAGGGTGCTTCCTCTGCTTTAACGAGGTGCTACAGTGCGAGCCACACTCTCAGAACTGCCCCTCCAGACCTTATTAGTGGAGGGTGCGTGGCTACAGGCGGGGAGTAGTTGAATATTCATGGGTTCGGTATCTCCATGGATTTCATAACTTGTGGGACCTGCCCAGACCCAACCCCCAGTGAATTCTGGGGGATCACTGTAAAAAATTAGGAATATTATATCCCTAATTTGTTTCCTGGGGAAAAAAAGCACATGTCAGCTTATTTAATGTCACAGAAGAGTGTAAATCTATTAGTTAAGTTCTTTATGTAAATACTTTTTTTCATTGTTTTTCACCAGTGTCTATGCCATCTCTCACATCCTGCAATGATTTCTTTTCTTTCAGAGCTCTACATCCACCATGTTGCCCTGTGGACCAGCTTTGTCCTTTATTCGGTGTCTGGTGCGGAAGAAGAATGTCAGTGGTGAAAGTCTTGAGGACACCAAGTTGTGCCGATGTCTATCGACAGTGGACCTTATAGCCCTCGGAGTAGGAAGTACTCTTGGTGCTGGTGTTTATGTCCTTGCTGGAGAAGTAGCCAAATCCGATTCTGGCCCTAGCATTGTTATTTCTTTCCTCATTGCTGCCCTTGCATCTGTGATGGCAGGTCTCTGCTATGCTGAGTTTGGTGCTCGTGTTCCCAAGACTGGCTCTGCATATTTGTATACTTACGTTACTGTTGGTGAACTGTGGGCTTTTATCACTGGTTGGAATCTCATTTTATCCTACATTATAGGTAAGCTTAAGAACAAACACAGATCTCAGGGGTTTCTGGGACAGCAAATGTTATAAGATACTGTCTTTCTTTTCTGTCTCTGTACTTAGCTACTCTTGCTTTATACTCCTGCTGAGATGAAATAATCAAAGTAATTTAGGTTATTTCTTCCTGTGCATCACCACTGCAAACAAGGTTATTTTCAATATATTTTTGTAACAGTGTGTTCTCAGAAGTATGAACCATGTACCTTGGATGAAAATTGTGTCTGACAATTCAGTGATGATGCACAGGAATAACCAGGATTTCATTGCTGTCTTTGGTCAGCGAGAATAATTTTAGTGAAACCAGAATGCATTTTTTCTGAATACACAGCAAGGGCATTTACATGGACCTCATTACTAGAGTATCTCATGGTGTTTACATACTAACTTGCTATTATAGCTTCGTGCTAATTAAGCACTGTCATATCAGGTAATCTCATAAAATACAAAGTTGACCAGATCTGAAACAAAAACAATGCTTATACAGCAGATATTCAAATAACAATTTCAGTACTTCATCAGACATAATCTTTTTGACTCAAAAATTCTTTCTTCCAGAGGAACATATTTGAGATTTCCATTACAGAATCACACAGAATCACAGAATATTACGAGTTGGAAGGGACCCACAAGGATCATCTAGTCCAACTCACCATCTAACACCCGTAAAGAGACCGAGAGCACATCGCAGAGCATAACACCAACCTAGATCCCTCACAGTCTAGCAGGCCACTCCGAGACGGAGGGGGCACAACGTCATCCAGCCCTACACCTCCCGGCTAGACCATGTCACTAAGCTCCTCGTCCAGTCTTCTCTTAAACACCTCCAGGGATGGTGACTCCACCACCTCCATTTTGTATGAGCATGCCTAGCTCCTGTTGCTAAATACAGGATGGTTGCCCAAATCATTACAAAATTTACATGCCCCCGTATTGTATGCAAGGATATTTCACAAGAGGAGAAATATAAAAATGAGGTTACATTGGCTGTGGACAACCTTCTTCATGTTCTTTCTTAAAATCCTTTTCTAGATTGCTTTAGTATTGCTTAAAGTATATCACACTATACCTTTAGAAAGAAGTTTCTTTCAGAATGACATCAGATATAAATGACACAGAAATATTTCTGCAATATTTTGGGAATAAATGAGGCACAACTTTTTATATTTTAGTTGTACAATATCGTGTTACTATTTAAAGACATAGAAAAAGTCTAAAACATTAAAGTTCTTTAGGAAAACAAACTCAATTGTAGCACAAGCTCTACTTTTTAAAATTCAAGTAGCAACAGGCTTAGTATTATTTTGTTTTCACTAGAAATGTATAGAATATCTCTTGCTGTACATATGCAAAACTCTAAATATGCATGTATTTTATGAAGGTACATCAAGTGTAGCAAGAGCTTGGAGTGGCACCTTTGATGAACTTCTTGGAAAACAGATCGGTCATTTCTTCAGTACCTACTTCAAAATTAATTACTCTGGCCTAGCAGAGTATCCTGACTTCTTTGCTGTATTCCTTATATTACTTTTATCGGGTAAGGCAATATATTGCTTCATTTATGGTGGTTGTGAAGTTTTACACATAAAAATGCTAAATTGTACTTTGTATTTTACCAGAAATACCTCAATACAGAAAGTCTAGATGTGCATTTTGTACTGGCACAATGGTTCTGTGAATTAAATGTATATAATACAATTTTTGTGTATACCGTCTTCTGCTGAAGCTGAGATGGCATAATCTCTTTTAAGTACTTTTTTATAAAACCCATGGTACAGATTGATGGTAACAGGAAACTTACACAGCTCTGCGCGTTTTCATGGATTTATCACTGCTAAATGCTTTCAGTGGGACTTAAGGTTAAGCTCTGAAGTTTGCTGATGTGATGTCGTTCCCTTAAATTTCCTTAAGTTAAATTGTGCTTGTAGAGGGCATTTGTAATGGTTTTTTTTTCTCTCTAAGTTATTCACATTTTTGGTATAAAATAATGTTCCCCTTTTAAAATCTAAAACAGAATTGTTTATCCTAGAATTTGTTTGAGCTAAAGGGCACTTCAATGTCCTGGTATGGATCAAGAGTAAACCTTTCATGTCCACTCTTCTCAGTTCTGTTTCTTCTTCATCTTTACTTGTGTATCATGTTTTCAAATCACAAAAATTGACACAAATTACATGCTATTTGAGGGATCAGAAAGCTCAAAAATACAGCAACTTACTTGCATGTAACAACTACTTTCCACAAGGAAATGTTTTTACTGCCACTGGGAATGAAGAAAGCAAGAAATGTATCCTAAAGCTGATAGTCTGTTTTCAGGCAATACTAAAAGCTTTTCAATATTCAGTAGATGTCTTACCCATATCTCATATACTTCTCATGTTCAGTCCCTTTATAGAGAGCAGGAGCTTTTCTTCTCTGGAAAGTGAAACTTTTTGCATAGTGTATATAACCTCCTGTTCTCTTGTTCTGAGTGGCTTTTTTGGATCCAGGAAAACATTTCTGTTCAACTCCTAATGCTAGAATGAGTGAACAGTGCATATGAAGCTTTTATTAGGTCCCTGTACATAAAAGGATGAGTTCCTACACTTAGGAAGATCTGGGAGTTTACTTAACAAGGTTTAGTCCAGCATCCTGCCGTGTTTGTGGCTCAGAATTGCCTATAGGACCAGTTCAGACCCTTATGTCTCAGGTGGGATGGACATGAATTTGGAATATAGATGGAGCAGACCTTTCAGGTCCATCTCTTCCAAATAAAGGAGGAAAAAATAACACTTTGAAAAGCAGAGCACTGAAACTCCACAAACCAAACTATACAGTAGTATAAATGCTGCAACTTTTTATGTTTTCTCCATTGCCATTGACATTGCTGCTTCAGAACATAAGAATTAGAGGTTCTTGAAAGAAGACAAAATGTTTCTTGATGCTTCACCACTGCCCCTGAGTTTTCATTTGTGTCCTGTCCTTTCATCCTCAATTGCCTCTTCAGGTGTCTATGCTCAGGAGTCAAACTCCCAGTGAGTGAACTAGGTGGAATTCATGGCTGCTGAGACGAGGTGCAGGGGGGATGGATCAGGGCTGTGTAGGCTGAGAATAATACAGTAATTGGATTGAAACTGTGCAAAGCTGAATCACAGGAGTAGCAGGTGATGTTTTACAGAAAATATTACATGCTAAGCACAAGGGAAAGTAGACAGAAATCTGGTTTGGGGTTTTTTTTAATAGAGAAAAGACTTAAAAATGCACATACTATGTATCATACTGCATTAGGCTGATTGAGAAAAATTAGGCTGATTAGGGAAAACTGAGCTGAAGAAAGCAATTTCCAATAAAAATGCGGTTGGTGAAGAAAAATGTATCTCATATCTCATATGATAAGATAGCAAATGTCTAATTAGTGGAGTCAGAAAGTTTTTGGACATTGAGAGGCTTAAAATTTTCAGACCTAATCTCTAAATAATGAGGAAAAGTATGTATGTGATAATAGTGGAAATACTTAGAGTGTGATGGATCTGTTGAAGCTTTCCAATTGTATTTAATTTTTCCTGATCTCCCCTCCTACTGCTTTTCCACTAAAGTGTTAGTACACCTAAAATTATTATAAATCTAATGATACAGTATAATTCTGATAGAATAACTTTCAGATTATTTAAATTCAATACTCAGCAACCTAAGGCATAGGTATTTTGTATCAGACTGTTTTCTAGGATCTCTGTGCATCAGTGTAATGAACAGAAGGTGTGCATTTCTTTTAAAGGTTTCATTAATGAGCTAGAAAATATGATTTACTCTGTGATGGACATGTTATGAAAAATGTAGAGTGAATAGGTTACATTACTAATATAATTATTTTACTTCTTAATCTAAAGAGTAATTGTTCTGTAGGGAATAGTTTCTACCAATCTCTTTTTACAAAGCATAGAATTTTTGTAGCTATTTTTGCTGCATGGAATAGAGATATGTATTGGCATCTCAGAGAAGCAGCAAGTAGTCATTGCTCAAAATACTTCTAAATACCTAAAGAATACCAATAAAGAAGAGTTATTTTTTGTAGTTTGTGGTCATGTTGTTAGAGTCCAGTAAATTTGTGTTACTATTTTTTAAAAGTATACAATCCTGTGCTGGTTTTGGTATTATTTACAGTACTTGCATGTATACCTTCTTTAAAATGCCATTTTATTAGTTTCATGGACCACTCACATCTATATAATATTTTTATTTTACAGGTCTGTTATCTTTTGGAGTAAAAGAGTCTGCATGGGTGAATAAAATTTTCACTGCAATTAACATCTTGGTCCTACTTTTCGTTATGATTTCTGGTTTTGTGAAAGGAGATGTGGACAACTGGAAAATAAGTGAAGAATATCTCAGAAACCTTACTGCAGTAACAGAGTAATTTAAAAAAAAATTTGCTCATATTCCAAGCAGTTTTGTATTAGACACGCTTTATTGGTATATACACCATTAGTGGTTTAATACGTATATTTTGTCACAAACTTCAAAATGATGATAGTTACCTGATTCAGATATGCTTTCTTTTGCTGCTATTTTTGCCTTTCCTACAAGCTTAGACACAAAAATGTTACTTTGTGCAGTCTTGTAAAGCAGAAATATGTCTTGACAAGGACATTCTAACATGTTTTTCTGGAGTGGTAGGGTTGGAGGGTGCATGTGTTTGTCCTATCAATAATGAAAAAATAAAGTTATCTTTCTGTTTTCATTTTGTTCTTTATAGGAACATCTCATCCTCTGAAAATGTGACAAGTATATATGGGAGGGGTGGCTTTATGCCATATGGTTTCACAGGAACATTGGCTGGTGCTGCAACCTGTTTTTATGCTTTCGTAGGATTTGACTGCATTGCAACAACTGGTACAGTATTTATACAGTAATACCTCGCTGCATTGCGACTTCTCCATTGCGACCTCACTGATTTGCAAGAAATTTTTCTCGCAGACCTGCCTCAGTGATTCACGAAGCTTCCCGACCGACGCATGTGTATGTGCTGCCGTGGCGCTGTGCCCCAGTCCCTGCACCGCTCCTGCGTTACTGTTTCCATGGCTACAGGCCAGGAAGGGAAGCGCCCCAGGAAAGTGGGGCTTGGCTGGCCATGGCGGCCATGGGGCAAGCACTGTGTGCTGGGATGGTGCAGCGGCGCGACATGCCCACCCTGCCGCCACAGCTGCTGCCTGCCTGCGCCAGCTGGCCAGGACAGTGCAGGCACAGGCACTGGGGATGGGGGGCAGGGGGAGCAGTGGCATGGGGTCTGTGCTGCCAGAGGGACCCGGCCAGGGGCAGTGGCGGGACAGTGATGCGGCGAGTTGCTGCATCGAGGGGAGCGCTGTTCTGCTGGGTCATACGGCCAGTGCTGCCTCTCCTGCACGTGGGACTGGCAGGTATATGTATCGTAGCCGCCGCAGTTAAAGGGAAAGAAACTCAAACAGTACTCCCCGCCATAAGGGACCCCGAGGTTCGAGGACCTGAACCTGAGGACACCCCATTCCCACCATGGCAGCAGTGCAGGCGTGCATGGTTGCAGCAGCCTGGCAGCAGCTTTGGACACAGCAGCATCACCGAAGAGAAGCCAAGGGATTCTCCAGGGGGTCTCCCCAAGCAGAGAGGGCTCAGAAACGCTTCCCTTTGCTCCCCTGTGCTGGGAAAGCCTGTGGGGAGAAGCGGAAAAGACTCTCCCGTGCTCCTGAATGGCAGGGGTGGAGCAATGGGTGTGGCCTGTATGCATATTAATGACCCGTGCATGTTTGAGAATTGGACATTTTGTGAGACCCTGACAAGGCTCCTTCCTCACGAAGGGTGAGGTATTACTGTATTTAAGTATATATGTTTTACATGGTTCTTTTATAAAAAGGACCCAAAAACCCACAGACAACTTAAGTCTGTCCAATCTTACTTTGCTTTCTCCCAAACGTTCTTCAGTCCACACAGAATGAATCTAAGTTAATTCCTGACTGTGCCTATAGGAAGAAGGAGGAGATTTTGCTTATTTTATTGCTTTTCTAAATAAATGAATTGTTGCTTTCTAAGTCTGGGGAGTGCTTAGTACACAATTTTTCTCCTCAAATAATGTTAATCACTTGATCACTTACAATTCTCTGAGATGAGGTGTCTCTTCTAAAGGCTGGCTTGTCTATAGCTGATAGGGAATGAGTACACTGAACTTATATGTATGTAGGTAAATAACTAGAAGTACTGGGTTCTGATATCCAAAATGTTATGTGTCTTTTAATTTATCTCTATTTTAATCCTGTTTCTGACAACAAAATACTGATTTTTGTTCTGTGTCTCTCAGCTTATTTTACTCAGATTTTCAAAACTTTTATTACAGATATCACTCCCATGACTTAGACTGACAAACAATTGTCTTTGATGTTATCTTTTAAAGCTGAAGGTGGAAATTAGTAAGAATTTTTGGTGAGGCATTCTTTCTTTTTTTTTCTTTTTTCAGGAGAAGAGGTCAAGAATCCTCAGAAAGCCATACCCATAGGAATTGTGGTGTCCCTGCTTGTCTGCTTCATGGCCTATTTTGGGGTTTCTGCTGCACTCACACTTATGATGCCATACTATCTGCTAGATGAGAAAAGTCCTCTGCCAGTAGCATTTCAATATGTTGGATGGGGTCCTGCTAAATATGTTGTAGCAGTGGGATCCCTCTGTGCTTTGTCTACAAGGTAAAGACATTGAAATACTAATATTGTTGGGAAAAGCTGATGAATAATACACTGATATGTATGTTCATGTGTTCATTTTGAAGTCTCAGTCCATGCAAAGAATTAGCAATAAGTATTATATGCAAGTTTTAAACTTAAGCAGGTCTGCATCGCAGTAGCTGTTTTAATTTACGTTCCTTTTGTGTTAACTGTATTGTTATTGAACTCTATCTCTTTGGTAGAAGGTTATTATTAAAGTACGTATTTTCAGACATATGATCTGCAAGTTATCTTTATTAACTGGTAAAATAAACCTCGGCCATTTTGTCCTTTCCTGCTGTCCATTCCTATGACTCAGCAGCTTTATGGGCTCTGTGGATTTGCAGGCAAAATTGAAGAGATGATTAAGTAACTCCACTCCTTATCTTCATTGCCTGTCTTTGTTTTCCTCCAGTAGCCAGTCTGTCTTCTGACCTCATCCCTTCCTGTGGCTTCTGTGTAGGTATTTGAGATGTAAATTGTAACTGTGAAAATATTATATTTATTCCCCTTTGTGAAACTGTAGATGTAATCTTAACATATTATTTTGATTAAAAAGATCAGGGAGGGCATGAGATGTATTAGTATGTATTCATATATATTGCACCCCGATTTCGATGGGGTATAAACACTTCTATAGAATACCAGATTGCTTAATACTTAAATTCAGGGCTAGAAAAATGCTGGTGCCAATCTTCTGCCTGAACTTACGTAGTTAAGGAGCCATTTACATGAGCTCCAGTGGTAAGAATACTGGCTGCATTTCTGCAAAGGAAAACGATGCCTGTGGAAGCACTAATGCTATCAGCACTCCGGGATAACCTTGTAAGCACTAGCCTGAAGAAGATGAGCATGCTAACTGCGCACAATGGTTTAAAGGAAAGAAACATTTAGATGTAGGAGCCAATAGAAAAAGGAAATAGTTCCAGAATAATGTTAAAGGACTTGTAGGGCTGACTGAAGTATGTCAGAGTTCCACAGTTCATACTGGAATTACAGCTATTTTCTCTCTAGTTCTCATGGTCCCCTCAGTTTGGAGGGTTTTACTGAATTATTCCTTTATATTGGTAAATACTAAAAGTTACATATAGGCAGAAACTAGATTAAAGAAATTTATACTGGAAAACAAAATGAACTGACATGGTAAAATGCTTTTTTAGAAATTTACAGCATTGATCTCTTTTTCCAGTGTATTCTAAAAATTATATTTACTTCTATGGAGAGATTAATCTTTCAGTCTGCAGGCTGATGTCAGTTTAGAACAAAACAAAGGAAACTGTATTTCATATTCCTCACTTTAGAGATATCATTAAGAAAAATGCTTTTGGTCCATACAGTTACCTCTTACTATGTTATGTCATGAACTTACTTCCTTAGGGTAAAGATGTTTGTTAATACTTCCAATATGTATATGAATATACTTAAAGAAGGGTACAATACATGAATCTTAAACACTTACAACAGCAAAGAAACATTGTTTTTGGAAGGTACATTGATACATCAAAATCAGTTCATTTTCAATGCCTCACCTCTCTTGTCTAACCTTAAGTAAGTGTGACTGAATATAATTAGCATGTGTGGCATGTAAAAGCTGTGCCTTCTTTAGTGATACAGTTAATTCTCTAAAGTAAGAAAGGAAGTCACCTGACAAAAACTAGTGTGCTTGCTGCAGAAATTATACTGGCTATGATTTTGCCTCTTGTTTACTTAATTTAATTACTTATCTTTGAGGGAAAGAAACCACATAATTTAAGAAGTATGTCTAAGAACTTCAAGTTATAACCTCAGTGAAGCTTGCCTAGAGGTGCTTTAATTGAAAGAAACAATCTTCCCAAGTGTACTTAACTTGTAGGGTGCTTACTTTGAATTACTGTTAATCAGCAGCCTCACATGGAAATACAGCGTGAAAAGAGATGCTGCCACTGCTTATTTATCTGCTGCTGCTGACTGGCAGGCTTTCTCCAGGAATACTGAAGCTTAATTTCACAGTGTGATCTAGAACATGCTCCTGGTCCACTAACACCCAAGAACTATGCTGATGGCAAGAGATAACTTGCTAATCTGAATTCTGTCTGATGACACAATTTCATTACCTAATTTAATTAAAAAAAAAATTTCTATAAAGCAATCAACTTTGCAGTTAAAAAATAATTCAGTTTGTGTCTGATCTGTGGTACTTTGGGCTATGGGGCATTCTGGTTTTGTCTTACAGCCATACATTTTGTTTCTATACATGCCATTAATTAACATTATTTATCATATCCGTGATACAACTCTGCATGAACTGTGTTTGCCATGTTGCATGTGTTTGCTTTTTACTCAGTCTTCTTGGATCCATTTTCCCAATACCACGTGTAATCTATGCTATGGCGAAGGATGGGTTGCTTTTCAAATGTCTAGCTCAAATCAATTCCAAAACGAAGACCCCACTAGTTGCTACTCTATCGTCTGGTGCAGTAGCAGGTGAGACTAAGAGTTGATCATTGTAAAGAAAGGTGCACTGCTAAATATGTTGCATTTATGGAAATAAATCCTTGTTGTGCAGCTTTGATTTGCTTTGGATTGAAACAATCAAATCTGCTTGTTGTTAGGTAAAGCAGGCTACCAGTAAAACTTCTACCACCTCTACCACAGCTTTTGTATTTGTTGGTTAATCTCAAATGCTTTCAAAGCATAGGTTCAAAATAAACAACAGCCAAAACCAAGAACATCAGTCGACCAAGCAACAAAACCAAGAGTAACAACACAGAGCCTAAGGAAAACTATACCTAAACCCATTAACTCTTCCAAGCTTTCTTCTTGTGTAGTTGGGTTTACCAGTTACCATTGTGCTTTTAATAACCTGTATTTGAACTATACATTTTTCTGTTCTAGTCTTCTCGGCTCTATGTTCCCTTTGCCCCGAATTCTGTTTGCCATGGCACGTGATGGTTTACTCTTTAGTTTTCTTGCCAAAGTGAGTAAGAGGCAGGCACCAGTTTCTGCCACCTTGACAGCAGGGTTCATCTCTGGTAAGCTCTCAAAACCCGTGTTACTTAAAACTCAGATTTAAACACTCTATGCACGTGCATGGTACTTTATATTTTTGAAAAGGGCTGCTTGTTAACTTCCCTTGCATGTACAATGGGAATAAAATTACTGAGTAATCAAAGGGTGTAAGAACTCCAGATCATGCAAATCATGGTGGTGGTGATGGCCTTAATGTCAAAGAATTCAATTTTTTTTTTTTAAATATTAACCCCTTTTATGGTGAATAAACTTATTATTTAATCTAAGACCCTTAGGTTGATGCTCTGCTGACAGTGTTTCCTTGTCTGATGCACACTTACTATATTCGTTATGTCTATAATGGAGTGGGACAATAACTCACATTTTTTATTATAAGAAAAAAATTACATTTGCAGCAGGATGAATTTTTGTGTAAAATACAAAGATCTTTAAATTGTCTTTCAAAGGAAAAGATTCTGGTTTTGTACAGGCTTACCAAGTTGTGGTTGAGGGGTACGTGTGTGTGTTGGGGGGTTATGTATGTCTGCACATATATTATACACATACATTCCTACATCGATGTATTTTAGTAAAACAGTATTTTGGGAGCTGCTGCCAACTCTGTGTTAATTCTTAACATACAACTGTTTCGCTTTGGTCCGTACTTCTTGCAGAGGTACATGTAGCTGTGCCCAAATCTCATCATCATTTAAGTGGGGTGTCACAGAAGCACAGAATATTCTGAATTGGAAGGGACCCAACAAAGACCATTGAATCCAACTTCAAAGTGAATGGCCCATACAGGAACAAACCCAGAACCTTGGTGTTATTAAGCACCATGCTCTAACCAACTGAGCTGATCTCAGTTTATGTCTAATCCCAGAAAACTGGAAGCTCAAAAATATTTAACTCAAAAGCAAATAACTAAGTTTTTTAAGTAATTCCAATATGAAATACATGCCTTAGAACATTTAGCAACTCTGGCTAAAATAAGAGGTTCAGAAATGAGATTGCATTTTTATTTATAGTCAGGGTCACTCTCAGATGCCACAAGACTGGAACTGCTCACACGGCATACTTGACAATAATGTGGAAATCCAGTCATTGTCCAGATAGTTCCATGTGAACCATTATTATCAGTTCCCTTGTCTTTGGTCAGAGTACAATCAAGTTCCTTAGAGTTACTTTTATTGTTTCAACTTTCCGTTATTTGAATTTATCTTACTGACATATTCCCCTGTAATAATTTGGAAGTGTAGTTTTGTGGGATGAAATCATCATGTTTATCTGCAATCACAGTAATGATAAGAAAGAAAACTGTATTACCTAGCTGGTAAAGTGACTGACAGGGTTACACAGCCCCCACTATAGCTGTGCCACAGCCATCATTAGACTGCTTTTAGACAGTTTAGGGGTTTGGGTGTGTTAACAGCTCACCTGAAAACAGCTTTATTTCCTGCTGGAGAAGGAGTAATAAAAGTGTATTTGGTAACTTCTGGCCATAGATAGTTTTCCCTGAATAGTTATGGATGTATGTAGCAGCGTGTATTATCTGACTTTTCTATGCATTTGTAGCATGAACAGTTTTGTAGCTTTAAGAAATGGCAAGGAAATTAGATCTTTGGCCATTTAATTAAAGTTATCAGGTCAAGATTTCAGCGGAGGCAACTGTTACATGTTATTATGAGACTTTTTCCCAGGTAGTAATTCTAATGCCTAAACTGCAGGTAGAAAATATTTTGCTGTCAGTCGTTTCACCATAAATGGATCTACCATTGTCTCTTGGAGTAGAATTAAGGGAGGTGGAAAAGCAATACTGTCCCTTTTTTCCTCTTAGTAAGAAACATAAAGGCATTTTTTAAACTTCATTCCTAATGTTACCAAATATTCTGGACTATAGAGTAGACTTTGGAAGCTAGGATTAAAAATTAAATATAGCCAATCTACATGAGGTTGTATTAGGTTCTGCTCTTCCTCAGCTTTGCTTACCTATGCTCTTTTGAGCATACAAAGCAGTGAGCTATTCAAAAATCTACTCTGCAAATTACTTTTTGGATTTAGGAACATCCATTGTCATTAAAGAAAACAGGATGGTCTTCCTTGACTGGAAAAGGAGAGTCACATATTATATAAAAAATTCTGTAACCCAGCAGTCTTGTTTTCATAAAATCACATTTTGC
>WEKX01015119.1:132483-145677 GCA_013390025.1 Pitta sordida | reverse complement strand
GAGGTCACAATAGAGAAGTCACAATGCGCCGAGGCACGACTGTACTAGTACTTGAAACAAGTACAATCTAAACATTTAAAAACTTAAACCCACTAAATTTTATCTCCTAATCTGTAAAAATCAAATTCCATGCCAAATCCATAACTCAGTATTAAACAAAAAGAATCCACAATGACAATCAGTGCTTAAATTACAGAATACATAGATGAGTGTAAGGCATCCCCAAAGTTGAAGTAATCAAGAATTTTCTTAAATTATGACGAAAAGTCTGTGAACAAGTCTATACATTCTATAAGGAAAAGCTGTTCCTACAACTGAATAAAGCACTGTTGTACATCAGAACAAAACTCAAAATAGTGAGAGATTAATGTCTAGATTTTTTTCAAAACTCCACACTTACAGGTTAAAGCATTAGTTCATCATAAGTTTCCTGCTGTAACTTACTCCAAAAAACCTTAAAAATTTGTTTCCAATATCAAGGAATTGGAAAAGAGATAGTTTTGCCACTTCTCCCTTCTTTTTCTGATTTTTTTTGACATTCTCAAAATAAAATATTTGAAGATATCCCATATCTGTATGGCTAAAACTATACATTAAAGGATTTTAAAATTCCAGTTTTCCTTTTCCTCTCATATGTCATACAAATTCAGTGTTTCACTCAGTTTGGACAATGAACTTGATGACTTAACTGAATTTTTTGGTTCTTCTATACCAGCACAAGGCTCTTATGGTTGTGTTTCCAATGCTGCCAGGAAACATTTAAATAATGAAAAGGTCAATTTTCAGATCATTCTATTGTCTTTACTTGTATGAGGTTTTCAAGGCAAATCAAACAAATCCCAAGCTTGTCATGGCAAGTTTTCAGCCTTTACTTCAAACAAAGCACTGCACCACAGGCATTTAATAGAGGACGAACCTATTCTGTTACAATTCCACAGCCACTCAAAAGCAGAATGGTTAAGAGTAGCAATGTTAGACCCAAAGACAAAACCTGGCTTTTAGGTTTAGTTCTAGCTATCAATAAATGTCTTGCTTCACAAATTATAACGTCCTTTCCTAGTTTTACACAGAACTTCCAAGGAAGTACATCGCACTGCCAGCTCACACAAAACTGTCTGCATAACATCATGTTTGAAGGAAAATAAAACCACCTACATACCTCCATCGCCCATTCTTTACTATGGAGAAGATAAAAATATGCTCCATTTGTCATGTTGTCACGTGAAAGGGGTGGTGCCTGACCCTTTCAGAGGAGAGATTTTACTTGAAACTTGGTGAGTTATTTGTCTGTCAGTGCCTCAGGGGAATTCAGACTTTTGTGTTGGACCAGTTTGCCAGCGTCCTGTAAGGGAGGTCTCTTCAAGACTCGCCAGGTCGAGGGTGACTTGACTGCCCTTGTCAGGGGGTCTGGCCCAACAGTATGGAGACCCCTGAGCAGGTCCCACCAAGGTGTTATTTGCCACCAGCAACTGCTGGCACCTCACAATAACAATTCATGTTTGGGTGGAGCTTGAGTGACTATAGTCGTAAGTATCTTTTATTTCTGACTGATGTAAAGTTCTCTCGTCATACCTAGTGGGAACAGGGTAGCTGTGGCTTGGCACTTGAGGAGGGGCTTGCGGGCTCAGCAGAAGAACTCCTTGATCCATCTCTCTTGGTCAACAGGTACTGTACAGCATCAAGAACTTACAAGTGCCCCAGTGCTTCCCCTTTCTCCTGGGATTTCAACAGAGGGGGGCTGTGCAGTCACCACTCCACGCTCCACTACATGATCACAGATCACAGAATATTCTGAGTTGGAAGGGACCCACGAGGATCATCAAGTCCAACTCTTAAAATGGCCCGGTCTCCCACATGAGAGGCGGGGACACTCACCACTGTACTAAAGTGGATTTACATGCCTCTGAACAGACGATTACCATTGTATGGGGGCATATTGACCTCATTCCATCCAAGGAGGCTGCTCCATCCAGGGTGTGGCTGCTGCCTTCTGTCCTAAGAATTCTTAGTCTCTTCTAAATATTAACTCTAGATACCATCCAACACCCATCTTTCTAACTAATGGCTGCAAAACAGAACTTGAGAGCTAAAATGCTATCAGATTTATCCTTCACGTAGCATACTTGCAGACACTGCTTCTCCTGACTACCTTGCTGATCGTTTCAACCTAAAACAACCCACGCAAGTTCCTCATTCATTAAATCATGTTTAGCTATTTTTTCTTGACATCAGACTAGATTTTAACTTGAAAATAAATACTAGATAGTGTCCAGAAAATAGTAGAAAATTTTGCGCATGACAGAACTGTCATTTTATTATTTAGTTGCTTTAAGTCCTCAGAGCAGCTCATGAACTAATTTTACAAGTTACATGTGTAATATTCAATTATATTCCTCACACATTAGTATCTATTTAAACAGTGAAAAATACGCATCCCTGGCAATTAAAATATTTACATCTGAGCAAACTTTATATCTGCAATTTAAAGTGTGCAATGTGCTTCTTTTGACATTCCACAAAGATGTCAGTTTTATCCATAAAGCTGAGACACCCTTTTAAATGCTAATTAGCATTTAAAGGTACAAACACAACCTTAAAAGTACCACACCTACCAACCATTACTTACTTGAAGGGGGCTTATAAGATGTGGACACAGTTTTTAACAGGATCTGTAGTAACAGGACAAGGGGTGATGGTTTTAATTTAAAGGAGGTGGATTCAGACTAGACATAAAGAATATTTTTTTTTATTATAAAGGTGATGAAACACTGGAACAGGTTGCCCAAAAAGATGATAGATGACCCATCTCTGTGGACATGGCTCTGAGCAACCTGATCCATTTGAAAATGTCCCTGCTCCTTGCAGGGGAGTGGGACTCAATGGCCTTTGAGTGTCCCTTCCAACCCAAACTGTTCTCTGATTTTACATTATATAGTTATGTGAGAAGTTAAGCACAAGACTACAGCCCCTGTTCATTTATCTAGCCACCTGGTTTGCTCCCAAGCTCACAGGCAGGGCACCGTACCTCAGCAGGAGCATCAGAGGAGCTGATTGTGTTAGCTGTCATTTCTAGACTATGAGGACATGGGGAAATAACACCCATGTGCCATAATGGTGGTGAGCAGGTTTGGCACATAGTAAAATGCCTACTGGTAAGAAATAGTCTGAAAAAGGATCAAGCTCTAGGAGTGGGAACAGTTCACCACAGACATAAAGAATGCCATTCAAAACAAACCAAACTAACAAACACTAACAGAAAAAAAAAAACCCAACACAACACTACAAGGCACTTGGAAAATGAAAACTGTGCTTCAAAAAATGTATGATCTTTCCTCGTTGTCAGATGAAACTTTTCATCTTTCTGTGTTCCTAAAGAATTGTGAAAAGAACAACCAGTGACAACATATAACACTTGAAATTAAATTTTATGTAACTTACAAATCGAGACAGTATTGATAAATCTATGCTTCAGTGAAGGGATGACAGAAGCAGGACATGTACAGACCTGCTCTTGATAAGTAGGACTGACCATATCTTCAGGAAGAAAAAAACCAACAAAACAAACAGAAAACCAAACAAAAGCCTCTACTGGGATTAAGAGACCCTTACAAGAAAACTACCCTCTCAAATATCTTCAAAGGCCTTTTGATGTTTAGTTCAAAGGCTGTGGTTTAGGTTTTGTCTACAAAACATATGACAAGCAGCCTTGGAAAAACTACCTATAAGATTATGTACTATGACTGAAATAGAGCACTTTTATTCCAGCTGTGATAGCTCTTTATTAAATTTAATCCAAAAAAAGGTATATTCTGAACAAAGAATGCCTCCAAAAGGACTGCATCTATTTAATATTTAACTACATCAAGTAACCACTTGAGAAAAAACATAAAGCACGAATTGCATTTTGATCAGCCATCCAAAAAACCACCCCAAACATTAAGAGTTAAATTTCAAGAAAAAGGAACTAACGTGTGTTCATCACAAAACAAGGACGACTAAGATAAATGTTGCATTTTTATAACCTAGGTAAGAAAACTATAGGCATAAAAAAAATATTCTTATAATCAACAAACTTTGTTGGACAAGATACTGCAAATTATATGGCTTTAAAATGTCTATATAACTCAATCATTTGAAAACATGAGAAAACCAGATGTAGCATGAGTAGGAGTCAGGCATTGCCAAAATCTCCATTGGTGGCTAATTCTTGGCGCTCCCCTAGGTCAGATGCCAACATGAACCACCAGAAAGATGCTTCTAAGCCTTGTCTACAGTGAAGAAAACAATCCCCCAAACATCTACTCAGCGGGACCTTGCCTGCACCATAACTCTCACGTGATGTAGGACAGTCTTTGAACTTTCTGGAGCTATTCTGAAAAATCTTTAGAGGAAAAATGGGCAGAGAACAACCCAGTTAGTGAACCCATGAGACCACAGCGACAATCATGAGGGACCAGAGGGGCAGGTGGAAGGTAAGCCAGAAGGAGTGTGGCTTGGAAGTAGCTGGGCCACTTGGGTTAGGACACTGAAGGTCTGCAGCATGCAATTAGGGCCTGAGGCACAGGGCTGGTCACTGTACTGCAAGCCTTGATGCTTCAAGAGATATTCGGGGGGATCCTCACCCCCTTATATGCCTTACTAAGTTAAATGATTTTAGTGCAGTGAAGTTGCTGGTATTTACACTGAAAAGACTTCTGCAAAGCAACTCCAAGATCACCATGAGCTGTGTTACTTACAACACATTATTTGCAAACATTGCGTAAAGAGGTTTGAAAAACTGCTTTACCTAAAGCCTTTATGAGATTTAGCCAACGGAGCAGTTAAAAAGCAAAGTTTGCCAATAACCTGTATGGAAAACAACACTGTTAGCAACAATGAGATGAACCAGAACTTAGGAGCAGAGGGAATGCTCTACCATTTATGTACCTCAGTGGGATGAGACATAACTAACAGCAGTTATAAGGCAGTGCTGACTCCCTTCAGGAAAAAACCAACACAATTGTGACTAGCAGTTGTATTTAACAGGGATGCTTTTGTAGCTTTCAAAGCAAGCAGAGGGAATGTATACCACAACAAGTCAATAGAAGGGGCATCCAACAATAGCAGGTAAAGTGCGAGACACTTGTGAATTAAAAAAAAATAAATAAATTTAAGAGTCAGGTACAATCTTACTATTTTCATTATATGAGCTTCAAATTATCATGGAGACAAAAGCCTTAGAGAGACCCCAGGCCCCTTATTAGAATGCATAAGATTATGTCTAAGAACCAAAGTGAGAATATTGGGAGATACCTGCTCTTATGAGATGCAATACATAAGCTAATGGAGGTTATGATCTTGTACCACTTTCAATGCCTCCATATTTGAGTTCATCCCCATCTCTTATACGTATATTGAAAAATAAGAAGACCAGAGGCCAGAAAAAACTAAAAGATATCAGTCAGAACTAATGAAACTAAGGAAAGCACACGCAAGCAGCTGAATTCCTATGAAACCGGCATATTATCAGCAGAGATGCTGTAAATGAACAGGTCAACACTCATTTAAAAAACAAGGTCAAGTGTAAGCACTAGAACTGAATGTATTCTAAGCTTCTCAGAGAAAATACAATGCATAAACCCAGTAACACTTTACAGCAGATTTCTTTACCACTAAAGGTATTCCTGTGTTTTGGTTGTGGTTTAACCATAACTGCCAACCAAGACCCACACAGCCATTCACTCACTCACTCCTCCAGGTGGGATGGAGGAGAGAATTGGAAGGGTAAAAGTGAGAAAACTCATGGGTTGGTGTAAGAGTCAGTCAGAAGAGGAATATTGTCTCAACGTTGTCATCAAACTTGAACAATACAGGTACCCCAAAAAACTGAGGCTAAGGTCTTGACAAGAGTTTGGCCTACCAGTGATGCTCCCGAGCTAAGGGAGAACCAGAGTGCTGATACCACAGAGAAGGGACTGTGCGGAATAAGATATGCCCTTTCTCCTGTGTTATCCAGAGGAAGAGACAAGACATGCTGTGACCTTCTTCCCATCCTCCAGGGACTGTGTGGTACAAGACATGCTGTGGCCTTCTCACCAGCTTCCAGAGACAGGACAAGATNTGGCCTTCTCACCAGCTTCCAGAGACAAGACAAGATATGCATAAGGCCCTGTCATTGCAACATGAAAACACAGTTCCTGGCAAAAGGCCACTCGAAACTGACCATGCCTTGGACACTGCCTTGGACATACGTGGCAGAGAAAGACAGATTGGAATAGAGGAGGGCGCGAGGGGTAATATCTAGTATAAGATGGCCTCTTAGCAACTGGACTTTGGAAGCTTCTCTCACCCTGCATTGACGACAGATCTATAAGGGACACCTTGAGGACCTGGTCGTTCTGGTGGTAGCTATTGAACCTTTTTTCTCTCTCCCTTTCTCTTTAACTTTCCTATCTCCATTTCTTCTATCGTGTTCCCGCTTTACGGGCATATAATAAAGCTTCACTGCTTGACCAAACTAACCCTCTGTCCAGGATGTCTTTTGCACTTTGAGATGCAGCAAACGAACCATCACGCCTCCAGCCTAGCTGGGTGGACCATGACAGTTGGATAAATACAGTTTAGTAGGGAATGCAAAAATCCTGTGAACCTAGGCAAAGCAAACTAAGGAATTCATTCATCACTTTCCCTGGGCAGGCAGATGTTCAGTCATTTCCAGGAAAGCAGGGTTCCAGTCCATGTAATGGTTATGCAGTGATTCCCCAGAACATTCTCCCCTTCCTCCTTCTTCCCCCAGCTTTACATGCTAAGCATGTTGTCATGTGGGATGGACTATCCCTCAGGTCACTTGGGGTCAGCTGTCCCTGTGTCCCCTCCCAACTTCTTGTTGCTGGGACAGTGGGGTAGAAAAGGTCTTTACTCTGCGTAAGCACTGCTCAGCAAAATCAAAAATACCCTTGAATTATCAAAATTGGTTTTGGCACAGATTCAAATCATTGTCCCATACCAGCTACTAGGAAGAAAATTAACTCTACTTCAGTTAAAACCAGCAGTGTTTTGCATCCAAGATTATGTATCACAAAAAAGATGACAAAATGCCTTATGTTTACTGTTGACACATTTGTGACTAGTCAGCTGTACTACTGCATGTGCTGCTACAAGTTTCCTGCTCCTTAATGAAAAACACCTACTTTCTCAACAATGAAAATAGCAATGATTCTGGAAGGGGTTACTTTCCATCAATTTAAAAATTGTCTGAGTACTGTACAGTTGCAGTGTTCCTTTAGAGCAATGATGTCTTGTGGTTTGTAACGTGACCATGTGACTGAAAATCAAAATTTGGAAGCTAATGAACGTAGTAAAGATTGTGTCTCAGAAGGAATGCCAAGACAGAAGTGCCTGATGCTTTTCCACTGACAGAATTACAGGAGGGAAGAGAACACATTCACACCCCATCACAAGATTTTAATTTAAAAATAAATATATATATATATGGCTGCTGTAAAGAATATTTTGCAGTCGTTAAGTACTAGTCAAAATCAGTAGGCTAGAGAGTATTCATGTCTCTTCTTTGCATACCTCTATCCTTCTAAATAAAGAATATACAGGCTGTCAGAGCCTAGAATAAACACACTCACGTGAAGTGCTTCAGAAGTCAGTGCCCTTCTATATCCACGCAGAGTAAAAGAGCATCTGAAGTGACAAATACTTAAAATTCAACGTGTAAGGCACAGAGAGTTAAAACATATCTTTCAGGTTTCCTTGAAGCACCCAGGAAGAAATTAATTCTGAAACAGATCTCATTTACAGTCTAGATAGCAAGTCAGCTACTCCTAAGGGGTAATTGCATGGCAGCTTATTATAGCTATCAGCTTAATTACAAAACATGCCAAGCAACGGTAATAGATCTCTTTGGCAAAAGCAAAATAAGCTATTATTACTTAAGTGAACAAGGTTCAGTCAATAGCCTTTCTCCCCTTGCAGCTCATCCAACCCAGGCCCAGTATGTGCCAGTCACGGGTATCTTCCCACTGAACAACACAATTCTGCCAAGCTGATCCTTTCAATAGTTTCAGACCACATATACCTTGGAACATTTCTTGCCTGCACAGAAGAAATATGAGATAAACAGAGCATTGGGAACCAAAGAGAAAGAAAATGGAGAGGCGGTGCGTCAAGGACATCAGATGAACGAGGAACTGAAGGGCATGGACCCTTTGGCTTGGAAAGGGCAGTGAGAGAACAAAACTCTCACTGTCACAGAGGGGCAAGATTGCAGGGACTCCCTGCTATAGACACAAGAGTACGACATCACACAGCACAATGAGCTTCAAGAAGGCAGCTGATATCCTCTCATTTGCAGCTTTTTCGAAAGGACTTTGACTTCAAATACAGTGATCCTCTGCATATTCGCGATCTGTAATTTGTGTGATCTGAATAGCCGTGGGTGATTTTTCAGCAAGTTGTGTGACCTCGGCGCATGTGCAGAATGTATCACAAATCCATCAGGTCGTGAATATATGAGCTCATGAATATATAATTGCACTGCCCACCAGACTTGCTGTACATCCTTCATTTTCACTGTTCAGGGCGAAGGGGAACCGTTACCATCTCCGTGAAGCCGGGAGTGCTGCCGCGCGGCTGGCACAAAGACACCAGGGCCGTGCCAGGACTACTGGGCATGGCGGTGCAGCGCTGCTGTGAACCGGGGGTTGGCAGGGGACGGTTGCTGCCACCGATGACGACCCTGGGGTGGCAGCGGACGGGAGGTTTAATCCCCAGGTGGCCGGGAGCAGAGCCAGTGACTCAACACTGCACTTCAGCTCTGCCCACACCAGCGTGACATGGGCAACATAGCCTGGTGTGTCCCAATGCCAGCGGTGTGGGCTCCTGACGTCAGAGTCCGATCCCTGTGCTGGCACCGGAACCCACCCTCGCTGCTGAAAATAAAAAGTTCCTTCCGGGCAGCAGGACAGTACGTATGTGTATTGTGAGGGTTTTGTACATAGATGTTTACTGCCATGTCAGAAACATAGAAACAGTCGATACTGGAAAGGTCTAGGGGGTCCCTTCTAGGATGTGTGGGGCCAAGGAGGTGCGGAGGGAGGGTAGGAGAGGGAAAGGGAGAAAGTTGCGGGCTGGGCATCAAGTGCAGAGACCAGCAGGGCTGCAGGCACTCCTGGCGCGGGACACATCTGTCCTCTGTTGCTGTGCAGGCTCATGTCTGCCCCCGCCCTGCGCATCTCAGGAGCGGCAGCAGGAGCAGATCCCCAGCCCTTCTCTCTGTGCAACTGCCACTGGTCCATGCTCCTGCAGACAGCCCCAGAAAGAGGCAGGGAGGTGGACCTCAGCTCTCTCCCGAGACAGTGGCAAACTGGTCCCAGCTGTTGCTCTCGTCGCACAGTGCCAGGGTACCCATGGCGCCACCCCAGCCAGCCGCAAACTCGTTCCCCAAACCTCCCACCTGCCGTGTTTGAACATGAGACATACACCAGCAACCAGAAACCCCGATACAACCCAGCACAGACATGAAGAGAAAGGACAGTGGGAGGAGGCTCCGCACCTGCTCAGATCCATGCAGGGGGCCGGGCACCAGCTTCAAGGCTCCCAGCCATGCCAGTTTCTGTGCTTGGAAAAGCAGCTCCCTTACGGGAGCTGGGAAGCAGCAAAAGGTGTTTCCTCTGCTTTAAGGCCAAGAAGGCCAATGGCATCCTGGCTTGCACCAGGAATGGTGTGGCCAGCAGGACAAGGGAAGTTATCCTTCCTTTGTACTCAACACTGGTTAGACCACACCTTGAGTACTGTGTCCAGTTCTGGGCCCCTCAGTTTAAGAAAGATGTTGAGATACTAGAACGTGTTCAGAGAAGGGCAACAAAGATGGTCAAGGGACTGGAGCACAAGCCCTGTAAGGAGCGGCTGAGGGAGCTGGGGCTGTTTAGCGCAGAGTAGAGGAGGCTCAGGGGTGACCTTATTGCTGTCTATAACTACCTGAAAGGGGGTTGTAGTCAGGCAGGGGTCAGCCTTTTCTCTCAGACTACTGGAGACAGAACAAGAGGACACAGTCTCAAGCTCTGTCAGGGGAGGTTTAGGCTGGATATTAGGAAAAAATTTTTCACTGAAAGAGTGATCCATCACTGGAATGGTCTGCCCAGGGAGGTGGTGGAATCACCATCCCTGGAGATGTTTAAGAGTAGGCTCGATGAGGCACTAAGTGATATGGTTTAGATGATGGGATGGTGATAGGCAATAGGTTGGACTTGATGATCTCAAAGGTCTTCTCCAACCTTGTTAATTCCGTGATCCTGTGATTCTGTAACAAGGTGCTACAGAGGGAGCCGTGCTCTCAGGACCACCCTCTGGACCTTATTAGTGGAGGGGGTGTGGCTACAGGTGTGACCTACTTGAATACTTATTGGGTTTGCTATCCTCACGGATTCTGAAACTTGTGTAAATAGGGGCAGACCCAACTGCCCGCAAGTTGCGGGGGCTGACTGTATTTCCCTTTTTCAGTAATACCAAGGCAGTAGCAGAAAACTTTACTATTACAAATGCCATTGCTATACTGGACATTCAGACAAGGAGGTTCCCCAGATAACATGATGAATCCCTTAGGAGCCTTACGATCAGAAGAATTAAAAAGACTTCTGTTACTTATCAGCAAGTTGCACATACACCACCCCATATGCCCATGCTCAGACTCTGAGGAGACGGCATATAATTCCCAGCACACAGGAGGAATTATACTGTTGGGGGATTTGTAGAAGCTTAAGAATATGCAACAAAGTACAGAGGAAGAAAAATCTAACTGATGTAAAAACATTTATCTCGTTATTGGGTTAAGAGCTAAACTGGACAATTTGAAGCCTGGTCACAAAAGCCTGGACCACTTGTATAATTGAGTAAGATCCAGACTAGATTTGAAACTCACTACTGGATCCAGTGCATAGTCTACCTACCGGGAACTATTCCCATCTAGAAACATTGACTATACTAGAAATCAGTGTGATACCCAGTAGTTCTGCAAAAAGACTTTTTAAGATTTTGAAACGCAGTATCTGATGATCTCTGATTGAAGAAGAAACGTCTGATGATGCACAGACAGACAGGAAAATAGTACAGAGGAAGGAGAGGCTGGATTAACTGTCAAGACAGATCCTAGCCTACCAATTACTTTGCTTCTGAACTTGTATAGGCACTAAACCAGTAATAAACTATCTTTCCACCCCAAATTTCTAACTGCAGCAACAGAGAATTGGGACACTGAAGCTAACACTCAAACTAATGAGTTGTGACAGATATGACGCTGAGATACTACAACTTTTTTCTCATGGACAGCTGCCTACGCTGGGGTTGTACTGCTCAGTGTGGTCTATGCGTATTTTTTCTTTCTGAGCTGTTTATTTCCATGTGGTTTTCATCACTAACATTAGCTTGCATGGATTGGCATCTACTGCAATAGGATCACCACGTAACTTTCTGACCTGATCCATGTTTTTTCTCAGAGTATGAATGTTATATACAGACAGCACAGCACACAGATGCCACAGTTGTGGATACAGCAGAACTACCTTAAACAAAAAAAGAAAAACCCCAAGATCAATTCTCACTTCTGTTTTACTTGCCAGTGAGCGTTTGGTAACTCCTGCAAAAAACTTGATGTTGCAAACTATACCAGATATTTGAGTGCAATTTTACTGAAAGTACTCTCACTAAGTGTGTTTCATTGATTAGGAAACGACAGTATCATCCAGGGAGAAGATAAGTGATGTTTGCTCATATTATCTAACAAGATAAAAGCAGCTCCTTGTTTAAGCCTTGTTCAGAGACGCTGGAGTTTAAGATTTGGAAAAAAGCATACAGAAAGACAAGACAATTTGAACAGACGTAACAAAGCAAAATAGACAATTCCAACTGTTCTAATACAAAACGCTCCTAGCTTCCAGAGAAAACCTCATACAAATTCAGTTTTAAACTAGAAAATAACCCCACCTCAGGCCTTTACTTGACCTCTTTAAAATTCCTATCACTCCTGGAATGTTACCAAGTCATCTTTCCTACGAAACAGCAAACAAAACAGAAGCAAACTGGTTTTCTGCCACTCCAGTTCTCCACACTACCACCAGTCCTTTGCAGAGAATTTAGAAAAGTAGCACACAAATTAGATTTGAAGTAGACACAGTTTAAACCCAGGCCTGCAGTATTTAATGTGTTTAGTCCCAGACACAGTAGAAAAGTGTATCTTCCATATTTGAGTAAGTTAGTTAACGAACACTTAAACAAAGCTCATGAAGAGCACTGTAGCTATATTAAGCCCTGAATGGAAGTGGTTCTGTGAGCCCTTAGTGGCAACATTAGGATGTTCTGACTGACCCGCTCCAAGATTTATCAGCATCTTCCCATCTTCCAACACACCTTCCTACAAACAGCAACAGTAACTGTTAAGACTTGATTTGGAAAAAGAGCATCTTTACATAACGTGTAGTAACAATAATGATAATTTTAATAACATTTTAGTAGTAAGAGTAATATTATCACCGAGGAGTTGGAAAAGGCACAACATCAAAAGACCAGAGCACATAATGAAGTGTGTACTTCTGTAGTTACACAGTAACAAGGTCAAAATACAGCTTTTGCTTTTTCAACTCCTCTATCTAGATATTCTCTCCTCCCTGAAACTCATCCAAGCAGCCAAACATTCAAAGCCAGAACATACTAAATGCTTCACAAGAACCCCTCTGACATTGCAATGCAGCTCCTCAAGGAAGTGAGTGAGTTTTTCAGCCCGGGAGACGCAGGGCACACGCGAACAGCCGGGCTGGGGATCACTGCTGGCTCTGCCCGGGACTTGGAAGCTGTGCATACATGAGGGCGATGCTGCGCAGGGGCAGGACTTTGGCCACAGTCGGGCACAGCGAGGCACGTCAGGAGCTCCCGGGTCAGAAATCACCGGCTCGGAGCGTGGACAGGCACTTTGCCACCGCCACCAGGAGCACCTTCCCCAAGTAACCAATTCCCAAGTCGCTGAGCGCTGGGACTCCCCGCTCCGACCGAACACCTTGCCCAGCGAGCGCGGTACCGAGGCGACCCGAAACTCAGCACAGGGCTGCAAAAACGCATTTGGAGCCAGCGGGTCGGCGGAGCGCTCTGCACCGCCGCCGGACACCAGCGGAGCGGCGCAGGGGAAGCAGCGCCCGCCGCCGTGCCCGGCCCGGCCCG
>WEKX01015119.1:77841-132346 GCA_013390025.1 Pitta sordida | reverse complement strand
GGCAGCGCGCGTGCGCGGGGGGTGTCGGTGCGGTCGGTTTCGATTCTCGGGAACGGGGACGGGGACGGGGACGGGAAGGGGCGGTGGCGGCTCCGCCCCTGGAGCGCCGGTGGACGTGCCGGGCGGCTGGGGCTGATGACCTTCTGGGGAAGGGCCGCACCCGGGCTTCTGGAGCGCCCAGATCGCCATCCGCTGCGGTGGTTCCCTGGAAGAACATGATGCTTTTGATAGAAAATATTTCTTAGCCCTCTGTTAAGTAGATGTTGGTCAGAGGTTACATGTAAAGTTATATCTTCTTCCCAAAAGCTTTCGTTTATGCTCATTGTAATTGTAACTGATCTTCTAATCCAAGTAAACACTTGAAGGGTTTGGGTCGTGTTTGTTTTTTGAACTGTTCTTAGACACATGAACACTCTTGGCACAAGGAGCAAATACAGAATCATGGAATGGGTATCACAGTGTTGATAAGGTTGGAGAAGACCTTTAAGATCATCAAGTCCACCTCTAATCCAACTAAAACCTAACAGCTATAACATAACATCTATATCATGGTCCTCAACACCTCATCCAGTCTACCCTTAAACATCTCCAGGGATGGAGATTCAACCACTGCATTCCAATGCCGAATCACTCTTTCAGTGAAAAACTTTTCCCTAATATCAAGTCTAAACCTCTCTTGCTGGAGCTTAAGACCATGACCAATGGCCAGAGAGAAAAGACCAATCCCTGCCTGTCTACAACCCCATTTTAGGTAGTTATAGACAGCGATAAGATCACCCCTCTGGTCATCTGGTCCAACCTCCCTGCTCGGGCTGGTCATCCCAGAGCACATGGCAGAGGAATGTGCCCAGGTTCTGGAATATCCCCGGTGAGGGAGACCCTACAACATCCCCGGGCAATCAGTTCCAGTGGTTGGTCACCATCCTGAACACGTTTTCTGTCTCCGTGGCTCATCCATGGTGGGAAGATGTTCATCTCAGTCTGCAAAAATTAGTAGCTACGTATTAGCAATACTACTGTACTGCTTAAAAAACAACAACAAAAAAGCTGCATAATTAGTGTTTCTGTAAAACTGTTGGTGAACTAACACTGAGGTTGTCATTTGATGATTTAAAAAAAAAAAATTGTATTAATAACTGTTTAAGATGATTCAGAAATGTTGGGTTTCTCCAGCCAGATTTTCATAGAAATACAAAAGTCAAACCTGCAAAGAATAAGATCAGGAATGGGCCCTTGGTATTTTTGACCTGATTCTGTATAGGCTGCAGTGGATTTAGAGTTGCACTCTGAGCCACGTTTGGTTACCTTTGTGAATCGCTGTTGACCTCAGCATACTCTTGCTTTATGACATTTCATGTGAGAAAAACACCAGTTTTATATGCAGATACAGTAATCCCTCGAATATCATGGGGGGTCAGTTCCAGAAAGATGACACAATAAGTGAAATCTGCAAAGTAGCAGTAAATACGGTAAATAGAGTAAATGTGGTAAAGCTGGGGGGAAAAAACCCCACGATGCATTGAAGGCACAAATGGTGAATTGCAAAGTAGCGAGGGATTACTGTATATACCTTGCCCAGAGAAGTTGTGGGGTCTCCATTGCTGGAAACTCCACAAGAACCCCCTGTGCCATGTACTCTGGGATGACCCTGTCTGAGCAGGGAGGTTAGACCAGATGACTCACTGTGATCTTTTCCAACCTGAACCCATTCTGTGACTCCGTGAAACTATTTTTGTTAGTTTTCTCAGGCCAGAAAAGGTTCCCATGGAACAGGAAAAGTCAGTGAAGCAGTTGGAAACATCAAGAGACTACATATATCAGGAGTTTCCTGTGTGCTTCCATCTGCTATCTCGTATGGGTGCTGTTTTTCAATAAAATCTGGTGGTAGCAATGGTAATTGCCATTATTGCTGTTAGCCACCATGAATTTGCAACTAATTCTTATCTTCGGTTTTTCCACTTCANGTTGGTGAACTAACACTGAGGTTGTCATTTGATGATTTAAAAAAAAAAAATTGTATTAATAACTGTTTAAGATGATTCAGAAATGTTGGGTTTCTCCAGCCAGATTTTCATAGAAATACAAAAGTCAAACCTGCAAAGAATAAGATCAGGAATGGGCCCTTGGTATTTTTGACCTGATTCTGTATAGGCTGCAGTGGATTTAGAGTTGCACTCTGAGCCACGTTTGGTTACCTTTGTGAATCGCTGTTGACCTCAGCATACTCTTGCTTTATGACATTTCATGTGAGAAAAACACCAGTTTTACATGCAGATACAGTAATCCCATCCCGCCTCACAGGGAGAGCCAGCACCACCCCTCGGCAAAGCAGAGGCACAGCGCACGTGTGCTCTGGGGAACCTCGCGGACCCCGGAAATCGGACTGAGAAAAAATTGCTTCGCAAATGGACAGGGTCGTAAAGGAGAAGTCGCGATGCAGTGGGGATTCACTGTAAAATGGTTTTTCTGAAGTTGTCTGGACTTCACTCTTTTTTAATTCCATCTGAGGATTCCTTTTGTGGAGTGTCCTGTGTTGCAACATGATTATGGGATAATTTGATATTACATATACAAATTTCCCATGTTTTGTCATAAGACTTTCTTCTGTCTTGTTACATCAGAATTCTGCCCCTTAGCATATTTTTTACCTGTGTTATCCATCCTTATCTTTTTCATGGTGAAATTTCTCTGCTGCAACGGACAAAGCTTAATTTATTTCTGAAATTCCTTTTTAATATAAAGCTGATTAGTAAAAAATAACTAATTTTATCAGATCAGTCTTTTATCTTCACTTTAGCAAAAAATTAGAAAAGTCAGAAAAACACTACAGAGCTTGGGGTTTTTTGTTGGGGTTTTTTTGTGTTTTGTTTTGTTTTAAGATGGCATTTCTAACTACAGAGTTCTGCTGATACATCTTCAGCCTTCAATAGAATACTTAATGATGATTTGCTCTGACAGAATTTTTCTCAGCATCTTCTTCCTCCTCCTTCTGGCTCTTTTTTGTATCTTATGATACATGAGAACTTGAATAATGGTTTAATTTAGCTCATATGACCATATCTTAAACTATATCTGTAATGAAATACTGTAAAGTTAGGGCACTTCAGAGTATTAATAGAAAATACTACTATGCTAAACAGAACTACGTATATTAAATCACAGTTTGCTTCTGTGGAGAATATATTTTAATCGTAGGAACCTCAAAATCTTGATTCCTGTGCTGTATCTGTCATCTATTATCTGTGAAACCAAGTCTGGACAGTAAAATTGGCTTGTGGGAGGGCTTAACTCCTGCCTTCAGATGGAACCACAACAAGAAATCACACTCTTTAACTTGTTTCTGTTACCATTTAGCCTCCTGATAGAGTTGGGGTTCTTCAGTAGTTATTTACTAAAATTTTCCTTTGACATGTGACAAATTTTTAGAGGTTGTCATTTAGATATTTTTAAGAAAGCTGTAATGGTAGCTTTAATAAATTCATATTAACTTTCCCATGTTTTGTTGCCCAGGGATTTCTGATAATAAATTATATGCTGTGTAGCAGAAGTGTCCAGCCAGTATTTTATATATATAAAGTCTATACTATAGTCTGCTGTTGTATTTGGAAGAAAACTCTCCTGAAAATATGTCCCGAGGCTGGTGTCTTCAGAGTCAAATTAAGATAGATATTACATTATATCCCTTCTTCAATCACTACTGCAAAACTGGATATTTATTTCATGTAGTTGTGAGGGTCCCATCAGCATTGCATAGAAGGTCTCTGTGCCTGAAATTTCTGCACACACCATGGTTATGTACAGGGCGTGAATTTTCACCTCCAGTGTTTCTGGTCATTTCAGTTGTTAATTCTGAGCCTGAACCAATCCCTTGTGCTCCCTTTATCTGCGCGATAATTGCAAGGCATATTGACAGATTAAACGTCAACATTGGTTCTTAATACTGTTATTTTTCCTGTCAGATATGCTGGCAAAAGGGCAGAATTTTAGCTGTACTCCTTTGTGCTTTGGGTTTGGTGCAGTACTTGCAGTGGTGTTTAAGCTTCAAGTTTTTGGCAACGAGTCCTTTGGTGCCTGAGAGCCAAGCTGGTGTAGCTGGAGTTTATCAGGAGTCTGTCACTAGCCACCTCAGTGCATACAGTTCTTTGCTGTGCAGCTATGAGGAAAACAGAGTGGAGCCTGTAAACTTTACTTCCCCCAAGGCTAAAATCTTTTTATCATTCCTAAAGCTTCCCATCCTCACCATTCTTCAACATCTCGGGATTTCCTCTGTGTCCTCGTAATGTTCTTACACCTTGGATACTTGGCTGGGACTCAAGAATTAATCAGTGCGTAAGTGGTTAAGATCATCTAAACAGATTTTAATGCGCTTGAGAATGTAATTCTCATTGCTAAAGTGAATCCATCAATAGTCCTGTTAATAGTATTCCAATCACAAGGAATCATGTAGAAGTAGATTATTTGCATAGAAGTGAGCAAAAAGTCCGACTCATCATATTGAATCATATTCAGTGAATGAAGCAAGCCTAGTGTTTCTACCTTGTAGTTTATCCAAAGGCTTGTGTAGAAGTTCCTCTTTAAAAATGATGGGCTATGCAGATTGCATACATATGAAAAACTGACTTGACTGTATGTATGAAAAATGAGGGATTTCTTTATCTATGCATTATATAGGACAAGGTTAAATTCAGTGCAAGATTCTGTTTACAGGAGATGGCAGATTCTTCTCATGAGCAATCACCCTGAATTATATGTAGTTTTGATATTTAGATCTTTTGTCTGTGCATGTGTGGAGATATATATATATATGTGTGTAAAATCCCTAATATTCTGTTGAAATACTGCTTAATGGTCTGTTTACTGAAGTTCTTGTTCAGTCCATGGCATAGCATCTCCTTTCTGAACTCCAGCTACCAAACAGTGTTTCTATGACTGCAGGACCGGGCTCAGCAAGATTCATTCCTCAGCACAGCTAACCTTCAAATATTTGTCAGGTTTTGTGCTTCTCAGTGTGACTCATAGCAAGTCAGTTTTTCTTTATACCTTCTTAAGAACTTTATCTGGCCATTAGGTCTTATCTTTGGAAATCGATGTCTGTATTTCTGCCAGGACTTGAATTGCTACCTTTTCGAATGGTGAGACTTCTTGCTTTGATTTTTGGAAGAGGTGAATTTCAGATTACGGTTATGGATTTGTATCCCACTACATTAATTGGGTTTTTTTTGGCATGCATTGCATAACCAGTACATGTTTTTGAAAGAGTAACAGAAGTTCAATCACTTGTTCAGAGTATTGAGAACCTGAGATAGCTTGAAGATGCTGCCACACAGATGGATGAAACACAGGACACCCCGAAGTTTACTTGTTACAAAGATGCCTGACTGGTTCTGCATTGTCCCTCTAGATCCAGCACAGTTTACCCGTTTTGGCAGAGTCTCAAGGCTCCCTACAGCAAGAACCACTCAGGTAGATCTGCTCTCTACTTTTAAAATGCTTGAGATTCCTCATGAGCTGGGTAGCGAGTGTTTCACATGGGTATTTGAGTGCATCTGTCTAGTGTCAGCTTGGATCAAGAAACACCTTCCGAGCAGGAACTTCCTGAATCTACTGTGGCTTCATGAACTCAAAGATTCAAGTGTTGCACTACTGGGTTTTCCTGGTTTTGTACTGTGGTCCAGATATACAGTGTATGGAGCTGGCTTGGGTTAGTAGAGCTGATTCTTTGTGTTCCAGATCATATAAAGATGGCAAAATCGCTTCCAGATCTGAACCAGCACCAAAAGCTGTTTAACATTGTTTGTGCAGTGCTGCACCTGAGCCAATAAACTTTGTAATAGTAACCTCTGAGCTATACAGAGTTTGTCCCTGGCACTATTAATGTGCAACTAAAATTAACCCTCGTCAGCTGGTTAAGTGATGGCTGTTGAGTATGGGATACTGTGCAGAAAGGGAGCTGACATGATAGTTGACTGGATCACCTATGCTTTGCCCACACACCAAGGTTCCCAAAATCCAAACAGATGAGTTTCTTTACCTTTTGAATCAAGTAAGAACAGAGTATTTTCTTTACCTCCCAAAACGAATTTCTTCCACTTCATTGCAGTGGCGAGTATCAGCTGGGGCACATGAAGTAGAGTTCATCATAATAAACAGGAAGAAGAGTGAAATATTTAATTTAAATTTATTTCAGGATTCAGATGTACTTCTAAATAGTCTCTTTAACAGTGTTTAGCCAATGGAGAATTTGAGGTGTTCAGGCATAGAGTGAAGATTTTGCTGCTGTTTGATAGAATAAGATTCATAATGTATCCAGTTTTTACTGCTCTATAGTAAATACAGAGTCATCTGGAGCTGAGATGATTTCTAGTTTTGTGTTTGTTTATTGCCTGATGTGGTCAGGGCTTACTCAAACCAGAGCCTCTGCACTAACATAGTAACAACAGCAACTGCAGTCTGTAGGGCGTAATTGAGCTTAGTGTGGTGGAGGGATCAGAGACCTGAAGCTAAACTGATTGATTTTTGTTTTGCATTTCACAATATACAGTGATAATTTAAATACAAGAGGCAGATGTGCAGTTGTGTGTCTAGGTGAAAATCAAAGGTGGGTAATACTTTTGCAGCACATGAAAAGTTTGACCATGCTGCCACAGTTATGTCTGAGGACCAGATGTCACCTGTCCCATTCAGAGATATAGAAGGTCCAGGTCTCCATGATCATTCTAGCAAGCTGAAGGTTCTGTTGTCTTCATGTGATTTCTACCTATGCAGGAAGAAAACAAAAAACCTTGAACCCCCTAGAAACATCAATTGCCCAGAATTTCTGTTTTCATTGTGTAGACAGCTTGAAAGATTATACATATATATTTACTGGTTGCCAAGTTTCTGTAATACTCATGCTGGTTTTGAAGAAGAATACCTGAAGAAAAGGAAGATAAATCAACACATTTGTAAAAGCAGTAGAGGACCAGGCACTCAGTGTTTTGCTACAACCCATCAGTTACAGGAGTTGCAGTTTCACAGTTTATGACATCAACCAGTGTCCTCACATGAACTTCAGCCTTGAACTGTCTTTTTCTCTGGGTTTGTGCTAACATGGTCAGACACTTTTTACTTTGACCTGATCCTGTAGCATGCAATGCTTCTCTCCTGTGAGAATGATCTTGTATACTGTGTCTTTAAAAAGAAAACAAAAATTATTTATGTGCTCTGAAAGAATGGTATGGAGGGCACGCTGTACTGTACAGATAGTGCTCTGGCCAAAAAATGCCAAAAAGTTATAAAATTTGTTGCACTATAAGTTTAAAGGGACGTGATTTTTTTTCCTTTGTATCCTTTCTAAAAGGAAACTATCAGGTTTGTCAGGCAAAGACCTTGCTCCTGCTTTTCCTGAGGAATGTGACTATTTAGATTATAAAGGGATCAGGACAGTGTCCCAAGCATTGTCCATTCTCTTACCACTATATCAAAGATTATGGTTTAACTGGAAGAAAATCAAGACCATTTCAGTCAGTCAGCAGGGGTATTTGTAACTGTGGCTGGAGCTATGAGACTGCATAAGGAAGCAGGGCTGTTCTGCTAAGTCATCTCAGCTGTCTGGGAGGACACCCAGCATACAGATGCAGGATCATTTCTGCTGGCTCAGAGCTGGTACATGCAAACTGCCTGCTGGACTGACCCATGCCTTATGCTTCCCCTGTGCAGCACCTGAAGCATGGTTGTCTAGGAGAACACCTTTGAAATCAGGGTCATCCTCATGGGAATTTATGTTTAGGTTTGTATTTTGTTGCTTCTTAAGGTAAAAATTAAGGGAAAAAATTGACTTTAGAATATTAGCCTAAGCTGATAACCAGAAAAACTACTTCAGGTGCTTAAATTTTGGATGTTAGAAGTCTATTGATTTGAGCAGGATTAAAATTGGCATGCTTGGTGAATAATTGCAAAAACTATGAAGCTCTGTGTGTTAAAAAAATCCACTTCAGTACAGTGGTGAGTGTTCACACTTCTCATGTGGGAGGCCAGGGGTTCGATTCCTGCCAGGGAGGCAGTGGTGCCATTTAAGAGTTGGACTCGATGATCCTTGTGGGTCCCTTCCAACTCAGAATATTCTGAGTTCATGTCACATGTGAGTTCATGTGTGTACACTCATTTGCAGAGCTGGATATCTTTCTTTTTGATGTTTCAAGCACAAATATCTCTGAAAAAAAAAGTTGTTTTTTTAAAAAGTGGTCTTACGCAATAAAGTGGTCGTATGCAATAAAGTGGTCTTACACACTGCATAGGGTTCCCAAGATCTCTGTGGACTGATGTATGTGAAATGCAGTCACTGGAGCAGCAGACAGTCGCCTGCAATCCTTGCAGTGTAGATGAGATGCGGGTTTCTCCTGCTGTCTTGCAGTCCCAATCCATCACCAGTGCTCTGCACAGGACACAACCTTCAGTCGTCTGGCAGCAGCCTCGACTCCTGTAACCCCCTGGTCAGGGCACTGTGCCGGGGGCACAGACTGAGAGCCCCCCACGGCTCTTTTCTGTTGTGCTGCTGCTCAAACACGGGGACAGTTTTCTGCTCTCACTGCCCACATGGGGAAAGATTGCAGTTGCATTTTGTGGAGAGCTTAATCCTATTAGTGTGCACGGAACGTGGCCTAGAAATGTGCTCTGGATGTAAGCAAAGGAACGCTGACAGGCTGCAGTCAGGCTGTGGGCATGCACAGAAAAAACATAGACACCGAGAGGGTTTGGGGGTTAAATGAATAGGCACCTACTACATTACACAGACTTTTCCATGAATGATATGTCTGGATTCAGGTAGTTGTTTTGGGTTTTTTCTCTACTAAATTCTCCTTCGCTGATCTTTGTCCTAATTTTAATTCAGTGCTTTGTAATTAAACATGAAGTGAAAACTGTAGATTGGAGCCCACTGTGGCAGGGTAAGATGAGACAAGGATGAACTTTATGCATAAATTTCAATACAGATCGGACTGATGGATAAATTAAAAAAAATTACCTTAAATTATGAGGCACTACAAGAAGTGCTGAGAAGTGTAAGGAAAAGCTGCCTGTGCCTAGGAGGGAGAGAGACGGCAAGTGTTCTATGTAACAGCTTGTGCTGCATCAGGAATCAATGTGGGATCCCAGTTTGACCTACCTGTTTGATTGCACCTACCTAACAGATACCTGTAGGTTCTGGCTTTACCCTTTTACTGTGATGACATTTGCAGAATTTCTCAGTCTGATAAGTTGCACTGAGCTGAATTACTGCATGGGCCCCTGCACACAGGATTTCCTCACCGGCTTTTCTCCTCCTACTGGTTTGCCTAAATTCAGTTTCTGTTGGTAGTCTCATTTCTTCCTCAGTGCTCTGGAGAAATTAACTAAGTAATTGGAACACACCCCTGAAATCCACATTTGTTTATAGCTAATCTTTTCTGTGGTATCATTAGCAAGGTATCTTTCATATTTCTCTCTCTGTAAATTTGATCGTGAAATCTCAAAGTTAGTCGAAAGAAGAGTGAGATTTTAGGTTGCTAATTTTTAGAAGTATGATTTTTGTGTCTTAACAGCACTGAAGTTGGGATGAAACAATAATCTCATTTCTCACAGCATGTATTTAAACGTGAATATGAGATAATCTTTAGCAAAAAAAAAATAAATCTGGCATTTAGCTTATCAGGTAGCAATCAGTAATCATTCCATGAATACCTGGGGAAATCTGTGGGCCAATGAACCCAGTGAGATGAATAGTTTGTGTCAAATGAAATATGAACCTTTCCACAGCCCTTTTTAATTTTACTTGCTTCTTGCAAGAGTTACTTTCTTCTTGCTGGGGAAGCAGAAGATATCTGATTAATTTTTTCTTTGCAGATACTGTCTTCAATCCTCTACATAGTACTGTTTTCTCTCTTTTATAAACTGATCATAGTAGGTGAAATTAGTTCATATTCCTGTTGAGAGGATTTATTTCTATGTCACTTTATTCATGTTCATGTGTTATCCAGTCACCTAATTTACAGTCACAAAGATCTGCTGTTGGATTCCAATTAAAATATTTAAATTTAGAAGACTTTTGAGATCTAAATAACAATTAACTGATAAGTGTTGTGCAATATTTGCTAAACTCAACATCTCTTTTACAGAAAGAATGGAAATGCAATACTGGAAATTTGAGGGGGAAATGTCTGAGTGTGTAGCTCAATCAACAATGTTCTAATTGATGCTGAAATATCAAAGAGCCAAAATTTTTCTCACAAAAGGTACTCAGAGTACTCTGAGGGTCAACTAGTAGTATGGAGGAATGGAAAAGAGTAGGAGCTAAGTTAAAGACTAAATGATCCAGGAGGCAACAGTGGGAATATATATGTAGAAGAATGGTTGGACATCCTTGTTTATGCAAACAGTGCTGGAAGACCTTGGATGTCATGAATATTATTCCAGCAGTGAAGGAAGGTGGCTAAAGTGTGGTACATGAATACCTTGCTTTGTTTTTACTGTGCATAGGTAGTAACCTGTTCATGACTCTTCTTTATGACTCTCTTCTCAAAAGACCCATCAGAGAAGAGAATGTAGATTGCAGCTGCAGGTGTTCCCCTCGAAGAACACTACAAGCAATGTAAATACCTCTAAGCAATTTCTGCTGTCACTAGTTTCTCTGTTCAAGTGAAAGTAATTCAGAACAATTCTGGTTCAGGAGGTGAACTTGTGAGGGTGGGACAAATCTGTATAAGCAACACATACTGAAATCCCTCTCCATATAAATATTTCTGAGTACTTTTTGAGTCTGTAAATCAGCCATAAGGAGACAAGATGTACCGATGCCCCCATGAATACTTCTGTGAATATTGATGAGATTTGTTCATGTGTAGACTGTGGTGAAATTTCTGATCTTCGTCTGAGTTATCTAGAAAAACACAGTGAATTCCTGCATAGATGTATTATTTTTGATTGCAAGTGCCTAGGGAAAACCTGGACTTAATTTAGCATCTTCTGAACAACACTTATCACTTAACATAGAAGCAGCATGACTCAAGTGCTTTAATCTTCTACAGCTCTGGTCTGTGTGACTCTACTTGGCAATCAATGGCAATCATACAAGTACAGATGTTCCAATTTTTATGCTGGAGTATAAGCTTTTATCTGTTTCATACATACTGATTACATGCAACTTAGTTGTCTGAATAGGGAAGTTTAAGAAGAGTCAAACTATGCGGGCCTTTCTTCATTCTCTGTTATGTTGATATAAAATAGGCATAAAGAGAATGAAATCAGTGGTAGTTACTGGAATGTAAAACAGGTATAATGACTACAGAATTTATAAAATTTAATCTGAAATGTTCTCCTCTTGTGATTTAAGTAAAATAGATTCTCAGATGTGAACTCTGATCCAACAGAAGCAAAATACTTCATCAGCACCACACTTCAAAATGTTTTTTCTTTTAATCTTTAGTTCAGTTTGATTAAATCATAATTAAATCCTTTAAAGATCAATAAAGATCTGTACCATTAGCAAACTCCTTTTATCTCCTTTTAACTCCTTTATTGGATAAAATCAGTTTTTCAAATAATGAATAAACATTCTGTATGTTATATTAGTGTGACTGAATATCAAATCAATATCAAGCCTGTTATGTTTAATCTGATTGAGATCACCAGGACTAGATTTCTCAGTATTAAAAACACTATCAGAAGAAGTAGTATAATCTTATCTTCTATGAACTAGCCAGTGGACAAGACAAAAGGTATATTCTTTTATTAAAGTGATTGGATTTTTACTTTACAAGCATCAGTCACTGATTATTTGGGCCATTATCAGAAGCTCTTGCATTACAGAATGAAATGAAAAGTGTCCACATCACTATGTTGTCATGTACAAATTGGTAGAAGCCCAGAAGATAAGGGACTGATGTATATGTCTCAATGACTGATAACTGTACGGCTGTGGAGCCAACCAAGGATTGTTGGCAACAACAGCTGAGGCTGACTGGCAATAACCAAGGATTGTTGGTAATAACATGCAGCGAAAAGAACAGGATGTGGCTGGAGAAGGGAGCCACAACGACATAGGGCAGCGCTTTTCTGGGACAAATGTCCTTGTTGTAGTTCCTTGAGATAAACACAATACAGGTCAATGCAAGCACAGGAATAAGATAAGAAATGAACATGGACTATAGAGGGGGACCAAAACTACCCAAGACTCCTGAATCATGTTTCCAGAGCAATCTGAAAGAATGGACTGTGCATGATACGTAAATAATTTGCATAGAAAGCAAGAAACCTATCTCCATGGTGGAGAAAATGATCTATAAAAAGGTACCCCTACCAAGCTCAGGCAATGTTCCCAGGACCATAGACGCTCCACCAGCTGGATAGATGCTGAAATCACCAGGACTGGTGATCTCTTTCTCCCTTTCTTTCTTTTCTTTCTCTCTCTTCCTCTTTAATTCCTTTTCCTTCCTTTTCCTTCCTCCCTCCCTCTCTCCCTCCCTCCCTTCTCTTCCTTCCTTCCCTTCCTTCCCTCCTTCCCTCCTTCCCTCCTAATAAAACTTGGTGAGTTTTTGCAAACCCTCGGACTTTCGTCATTCCTTTCAACACAAACATCTATGAATCTTGAGTGCACCCTTCCTGTTAAGGGTGGGGCATCACAAAATTGTTGGAAGGTTTTGCTAATGCCATCAATGTAGTTGTATTTTGAAAACACACCTTTCTCTAGTGTAGGTTGATTACATACATTCCTTCTTAAATGCCTTTTTGTGTACTTCACACAGATTTTTTTAAATGGTTATTGCTCCAGGAGTTGAAATTTCACATTTTTCTGTCTCCTGCTATAGGCAGATCAGAAGCCCCAAAAGATTTGAGATAAAAAGAATTTATACTCTGCAGGGGGGTTTCATTGTGCTTTTACTCTCTTACAGGGCCTTACAGTTCTGTGGGTTGTGATTTTTTTTTAAAATAAGAATATTAATCCAGCATACTGAATAAATTTCCCATCTCTTCAGCCTAATTGGAACAAAGGTCTTCAGGTTATTTTTCACATGTAGTCAAACACTGCTGTACGGTTTTGAAAAGTCACTTCAATTCAGGGAGAATTTCCAAGTATGTGAGACATTTTGATCAATAACATGGTAATCACAAAGAATACGTTTTGTACTTCTATATCAGTCAACTCTCCCAAGATGTTAGAGCCCTTTTAACACTGAGGGAATGAACCATATAAAATCTATCCGTTATGTAACTTATTTTCATGCAATAAATTGGGAAATCAAGGCATAAAATTTTTATAACCAATTTTTACATGTCCACTGGGGTGGTTTGGGGCAATGACTCTGTCCCAGGCTCTGGATTCAGGGCAGTTTACAGCTTTTAATTCTGTTTAGCCCTTGAATTTTCAATTCCTTGTAGTCATCTGAAAGAGTTACCATTTCTTGTGGAGCCTTTGTCACTGTGTGTACCTGATCCTCTGGTCACTCCACTTCGTGTTCCTCCAGGGCCAGTATCATAGCCCAGAGAAGGACCCACTTAGCTCTTGCTGCCAGGGCCCATTGTTCTTTTTGCTATTCTGATTTCTGTTCTTTACCCAGCTTAAGTTTAGGGATTTCCTTTATGTTTCTTCCTTAACCTCAAAGGCAGATGTCCCAAACTTCATTCTACTATACAAGGAAGAAATAGGGTCTAGAAATTATATGTTCATGTGAGATTATGCTGAAAGAGCGGGCTCTGGTTTTGCTTCCAGGAGGATTTCCTAGCATCAGTGCTGGAAATGAATACTTATTAGCAGCATGTTGGTTCAAGATTTAGTATACTAAGCCTGTGATTATGAACTTGTAAAAAATTATTTCAGCTAGGATGATCAAGATGAAAGCTTTGACCATGGGTTCATCATGTTGCCACAAGTAGTTTGGCCTTCATATAAGTTCTGTCATGGTAGAAGGAACCTGGGACTCTGGCTTGTAGTCCCCTTCCAAGTTGAAGAACAGTGGTCTAGATGAAGTTCACTCAATGGAATCAGGAAACAGCTTCCTTCCACTGTCATCACTATCCTCAGTCTTCCTGCCATGGTTCTTGACCACCCAGAAACCTAACACTGATGATTGCTTTGCTTGTAGAGTTGCTTCAACCCTAAAACAAAGGTGAGTGCAATAGACTATGAATGTATGCATTTTCTGAAGCTGTCGCAGCCCGTCTTCCTGCTGTAGACCAACGACAGAGTGGAGTGTGCTGGGTTTGTTAAACAAGTGTTTCCCCTGTTTGGCATTAGCTGGAGAGGAGTTCTGCACAGGAATCAGCTACATCACATCAATCACTTTCCAACCTTTCAAAAATTACATTGTCCTCACTACAATATTGGCCAGTTGTCTCAGCACTGTTGGGTGAAGTCTGTGTGGTCCCATGGACTTGGATGGACTGACTTCTAACACATCACCCCTGCCTTGATTGCTGGTAGTTCTCCTCTTTGAACCCTGACATTCAGCCTAGATGCCCAAGAGACCTTGTAAGTGAGGGCTGAGGCAAAGAAAGCAATATGTACTTCAGATCACTGTTACTAAATAGGTTATTGCATTCAACAGTGGTCCCATATTTTCGTTGTTCAGCCTTCTACTACTTATTAATGGTACAAACTCTTACTGCCCTTCACATCCTCTGTAAGTTTCAAGTTCTTGAAAGGAACTTGGCTTTCCTAACCCCATCCCTATGCAATCTTTCTCAATTCTTCCCTTGTTGCCTATGGCAGCTCCCACCTCCTTTATGCTGTTGATTGTACTGGGGCTCAGTCATGAGTTCACTATTTGCACTGTCCAGTCTCCTGATGAGTCTACTTGATAGCCTGCTTGGAGGATACTGTACTTAAGGCCCTGGCACCTTTCCTGAACACTTCAGAGCTGTTTCCCATGAGATTCTACCTATCAGTTGCCTGAAAAAGCCAGAGTTTGATCTCTTGAAGTCCCGGGTCTGTACTATCTTACCTACCTTCCTTCCTCTCATCAGGATCTCAAACCCAACATTTCACAGTCACTACAGCCAAGGCTGCCACTGATAATCACATCCCCAACTAATTCTTCCTTCTTTGTGAATGTCAGATCCAGCTATATGTTACCCTTGCTTGGCCTGTTCAGTGCCTATGTAAATAATTTATCCCTGGCATACTCCAAAATTCTCCTGTATTGCTTACATCCCACTGTGTAGCCCTTGCAGCAGATGGCAGAGAGGCTGAAATTCCCCCAAAATATGAAGAAGTCTGTGATCCAAAATCTGTGTTAGAAAAAGACTTCATCTACTTTCTTACCTTGATCATGTGGTCTATTGTTAAGTCACACCACAATATAGTCTTTATCGGCCTGTCTTCTGATCCTGACCCACAAGATCTCAACCAGCATTGATATCTATCCTGGAGGAAAGCTCCATACATCCAAACTGTTTTTCACATAGAAGAGAACTCTTGTTCTCTTCTCTACTGTCATTCCTGAAGAGTTTCTATCCATCCCTCACATTGCAGCTCTCATATAAACTATGCAACTACATCTCCATTGTTCCAGTGATGTTGTAGTTCTGCATGCAGTGCTGTAGGTCTCAAGAGCTTGTTTTTTCAAAAAAAACCAAGAAAAAAGGAAGTTTTTTAATTCAAGATATGGGCATACATTTGAGATGTCTGTCCTTTCTCCTCATCGTATTGTTCTCAAACTCTCTCTTTTTCTCAGCAACTTGCATCACTTGGTTTCCACTACCAGACTGTATTTCCTCGTCTGTGGGTCATAACCTCTTTCCCAATCTTTGTTGTTTAAAGCCTATCTTAACAGGATGAACAGTCTTTTGACAAAGATGCTCTTGCTCAATTAAATGAGGTGCATCCTGTCACTCCCCAGCAGTCTACAGGTGAGCAGCAAGTGTGGGAAGTCTTGGCATCCAAAGGCATCCACTTTCCTAGAGGACTACCTGAAACAATAGGAGGTGTTTAGTTTATTCACTATTTAGTGTTGGTTATAAAGTCCCAGCAGAGAAGGGCGTTTACCATGATGTCCCTCATACTGTGTATAACCTGAGTCCTTCTTTCCCTCCCCTTCCTGTGCTTATTCAATTCCCTGTGATCTGAAGCGTAGGTTGCTGCTGAGCTGAATGTGTTGAAAGAGCCTTGCAACTCGGTGGCCTCATCCTCTTACAACACAGGCAACACACAAACAAGTATCTCTGAGGCTTCTCACTCCACTGCTGAAAACTTAGACCTCCATGTTGAGGGCACTAGAGGGAGCAGGTATGAGCAGTGTGTTGTACTGCGTGCTTCCAGAAATCTGCAGGGATTCCACAGGTTCTCTCCACAAGGTTCTCAGATGAAGAGACACTGGCTGGTGCCACACTGCCATGACTGGTCCTTCTGCCTAGGGCCTGGAGAGAGCAGGCCTGAATCAGAACTTCTCGGTCGACTTGCACCTGGTCTGCAGTGGGAGCACCACTTCTACTAAGAGTGTGTCTGTTCACACTATAGGAGCTGGGTAGAAGAGCAGCCACTCCTAATGGAGTAATACAAGAAGTTCAAAGGGATTGAACAGATTGGATAAATCCTTTAAGACCATTAAAGTACATGCTTTTTGAGCCTCCAGACCCAGAGTTTCCTTTTCCTGTGGAATAACCATCAGAGCCAATGAATTTTCTTCCATTAAAAGACCACTTTTCTCAAATGTCTGTTCCAGAGGCCCCGGTGATGCTTTTTGTCCTGGAGAAGTTGTTTATTCTATAGAGACCCTACTGCAGCTTCTAGATCCTATGCTGCTAAAGACATCAATCAGACTCGTGTGCAGGAGGTGGATGAGGTTTGTGGTGCGCAATGGAGGTGTCCATGCCATTTGGGTGCCATGCTCATGGAAGGGCTCTTGAGCCACTGTGCAGTGAAGACATACCTCATAGAGTTCCAGAGCGAAATAGCCGTCCCCAATTTCCCACTGGCCACCAATGAGACACAGTAATTTGACAGCAGCTGTCTGGGCCCAGTAGTTCACTCCAGAACATGTAGTAAACATATACTGCAGAGATACCAGAGAGGAACATATGTTCAGCTGAACATTTGTTTTCCATAACATTGAAAGACCTAACAGTCTGAAACCTGCTTTGAACCACTCTAAGTCTGTAGTGGGGAAATTAGACAATAAGTAAAATCTTATCCCGATCTTTTGCAGCACATGCCTTGTAACTGGAGTACAATCCATCTGTACTCCTTGTACTCCTCAGGTACTAAATACTCAGGGAAGTATTTACATAAGGTTGGACACTCAACATCTGAATTTGTTGGGGATGATGGAGATAAAGGTTCCACCTGCACTAGTGTTAAGTGTTCTTTTATAGCAGGACATTGCTCATATACAATTGCTCATATACAGCCATGAAAATGCTTTTCTTCCTCTGTGAATGCAGACATTCAAATTCCTTGAAGCCAAGGTATGACAGCCCCATCAGTTAGCAGTCCACAGGTCACAGCTTCTTAACTTACTCTGGAAAATGCAGTTTTAGACTAATTAAAAGACAGCTGCAGCCTTTCACAAGTTACAGTAACATCACTCTTTGCTGGCCTGCATCAGGAATAGTGTTGTCAGTAGGACTAGGGAAGTGATTCTCCCCCTGTACTCGGCACTGGTTAGGCCACACCTTGAGTACTGTGTCCAGTTCTGGGCTCCTCAGTTTAAGAGGGATGTTGAGATCCTTGAGCGGGTCCAGAGAAGGGCGACAAAGATGGTGAAGGGGCTGGAACACAAGCCCTATGAGGAGCGATTGAGAGAGCTGGGGTTGTTCAGTCTGGAGAAGAGGAGGCTGAGGGGAGACCTTATCGCTCTCTACAACTACCTGAAAGGGAGGTGTAGCCAGCTGGGGGTCGGTCTCTTCACTCTGGCTACAAGGGATAGAACAAGAGGACACATTCTTAAACTGCGTCAGGGGAGATTTAGACTGGACATTAGAAGGAACTTTTTCACAGAGAGGGTGATCTCTCAGTGGAATGGGCTGCCCAAGGAGGTGGTGGAGTCACCGTCCCTAGAGGTGTTTAAGAAAAGGTTGGATGATGTACTTGGTGGCATGACCTAGATATTAGGGTAGTGTGTTATAGGTAGGATGGTGTGTTGGTAGCAGGATGGCAACAGGTTAGGTAACAGGTTTGGCTAGGTTAGGTAATAGGTGATAGGTTGGACTCGATGATCTCTAAGGTCTTTTCCAACCTTACTGATTCTGTGATTCTGTGATTCTGTTTCCTAGGATTTCAGGAGGAATATAGTAACTTTAGCCTAGCTGGTATGGATACACTGAAATTAAACAACCCTTCAGTTTGCAGACTTTTATACATATAATGATGTGCAACGAAAATGTAATTGGGGACTTCAAAGCCAAAAGAAAGTTTGAGGAAAAAAACAAGGAAATATAAGGAGTGCAGAAGGAATGAGGAAGACAGATTGTATTTAAAATTACCTTATGCCATTTTATCTATTGACATTTGCACAGGGATTCTGAATCAGATTAGTCTTTGTACAACTACCCCCAAAATAATTGGGTTTATTCCAGGTATTTATTATGTGCCAAAGCATCTACAGCCAGAGACAGGTTGCCGGAGACCACCTTCATATGTCCTCAAGAAATCTCCATTCTCTTAGCTTTGGGAGAATATGTGCAGCAAAACTTAGTTGTTGAATGTCTGAATGCTGCTTTCATCTGGTGTCTGAGATGAACAGTTGAAGGCTGAGCATATTTAAAGGATTTCAGAAAACAGATATTCGTCATTTGGCAGACTGTATCTCAATTTACTGTATCTGTCAGATTAACCATACACATGTGTGACAGTAATTATGCTGGGGTAACCATAAGTAACCTGTGAGTCCCTCAGAGAAATCTTTGTGGTGTGATTGTAGAAGTTTGCAACTACCTGGAGTAGTGAGACCTGTATATTATATATGTATTTAGATATAATTTAAAATACATATTTGTTTTAATAAATCTATATTTGTTCACCTATCCATACCTGAGATAAATTACACATACTATTGCCATAATGGTAAAAAAAATGCAACATGTAGCAGGTTAATGGATCTGTGTATTTTATTTCTGCCTGATGAGGGGACAAGATTTTCACAGTCTGCAGCATCTAATATTACAGTATAATGTATCTATGACTCAGACCTCTGGCACACGACATAACTTAGATTTTATGTGAAATGTTTGCCAATGTTTCATTTTCACATCAGTTTCTGTTCTTTTAACCAGACATCACCCAGACATCCTCTGTCTGTGATTAAGGGAATCCTTGGCCATCACATCTGCTGACAGCAGAACTGACTGCCTTGGCAATTGTGTAATACTGTAGTACAATTTTATTTCCACTTTCAATTTACTCCAAGTTGGATTAGGGATAAGAATTAAAATGAAGTGCCTGGCCACTGCAAACATCAGTCCTTAAGAAGCTGCCATGGCTTTCTTCATTTAAAAACATATTCTGAAAAGAATCTTTAGATTTCACTGTGCACTTATTATGGTCAGCAAAGTCTGAGGGTATTTGAGGGCTTTATAACTGCTACCAGAGTTGACACTGTTCTTTATATATTTAGATAAGTAAAAATAAAGCTGTCAAAATTATTTAGGTCAATGAAGTGATTGAATTGTAGCAATCATTGTACCTTCAGATGCAGCAGCATTGGTGTGAAAAATGATCAGATGTCAAAATTCCCAAGTCAATCAGCAGAAGCGAGAAGGATGGAGTCCGCCCAAATGTCCTAGCTTTGCAGGCTGCCCCTTTACACTTAAAACTCTCTTAATCCTTTCCCCAAATGGGCACAGATGGAGGAGGCCTGGACAGCTCTTACATGATATAAGAAGGCTGCTTTTCCAGATCAGAGTATATCTACACAGAGGAATTGTTTGAAATACTTTATGTAAGCTTCAGTGGTCCCAGATTTCTGTTTTAGAGGGTGTAGCTCCATGCAGTCTGACTGTGGGCAGGGCTTTGATTTCCATTCTGCAATCTCAGCAGATTTAGTGTTACACACACACACACACACACACACACACAGAGCAATCACAGGACTCAAATTCATCGTGAAGTAGGAACACTCCTCAACAGATATCAGATATCAGGCTGGCAGTTTCTCTCTTGCAATGGTCTCTGAGAGATGGACAGAGAACCTCTTTTCAGATCCCCTTCATTTGTCAGACAAATAAACAAACATATCAGACGTAATCAAAATCTAATCTCTGACAATAGTTGGCTCTATTTCTCAGATGGTGACTATAGTTTCTATTGAAGTGAGTCTGCTGCTGATAGGCAGAATTAACCCTTAGGTTCATGCTTTTGGGGATGTACAGAGCAGCTGAGCTTTGCATCTTTCAGAGGGACTGCTATAGAGATATTTTAGTTACTATTTCTCATACAGGAAAATATTGTATAGATATTTAATGACAGAATGTTTGTTTAAATCTAAAACTATTTTAAAAAATCTTATCAAAGGTAACTATCACAGGAGCAATCAAGCCTCTCAGAATGCTGCATGCAAGGCAGCAGAAAGCCATCACATGCTCTGGAGAAGAACTGAGAGAAGTTCTGTGTGTCAATTAGTGAATTACGAATGTGGCAAATAGTTCAGACCTGGTTTCAAGGTAATCTGTTGTCTCAAACCAGACTTATGATCTCATCTGTGTTTATGATAAGCTGAGATGTTCCTGGACCACCCAGGGAATTAATGACTTCAGTGCACACCTTGATACTCACCTTTGCCACACGTAAATATGGGACAGACTTGAGTTTCATACTTAGAACTTAAGTCTGAGAGCTCCTATCACTTCGAGATATTGTCCTGGATGAAGAATTTGGAAACTTCTGTTCTTGAAGTACTAATTGAAAGAACTTGTTCAAACTGAACATACTTCCAATTAATTCTGGATTATACAACTTTGAAACAACAAAATACCAATGGATAAATAATACTTATTTCCAGTTTAATACCTGTCCGTGGGGATGGAGCACAGTACTGTTTAGTTTCAACCAGCAATAACCCTGAGTAAATCAGTACCATCTGCTCTCAGCTCAGAGCTTTTTCTGATCAGCAAAAAATAAAATAGATGCAAAAGTTTCAGAAAATAACAGCTACACCAAGAATTGTCAGGCTAGCACCATATGCCAGTCTTCCTTTCCAGCAATGCCTCCAGGGCTGTGCCCACCATTACTCAGGAGTGACAAGGTCTGGATCTCACGCCTGAAATGTTCTTGCCCACAGCTTTGGGATTCCAGCAAAAACAGAACAAGAATTTCATAATGCTATTAAATTATGCTCAGCCTTGCTAACCTCTGGTGACAAATGGCTCCATCTGAATTTAATGCTGCCAGTCTCTTTGCATCCATATGAAATACAGTTATATCTTAAAGAGTTGTCAGGGAAAGAGCTACAGCATTTTTATGCAGGATAACTCCCTGAGAAAGTGGGATGAAATGGAGCCATATCAAAACTTACTGCAGGAAAAAGCATTTGAGGTGGTTCAGAGGAAGATGGGTCCTGGAAAGGCCCAGGGACCCACAGCAAACAAAGGCACTTTGTTTCTGTCACATTGCCATGCCTGCTGAGGGGTAACAAGCTTCTGGAATGGAATCAGTAGCTGGAACAATGAAATGGCTCAGAAGAAACAAATTTCTTATTTTTCAAATAAAGCAGCACCCTCTTCCTCTCTCCTGCTTACAAGTAAACTGGAGTCAGAGCCAGGCCATGCTGCAGTGGCATAGAAATGATGGTGGCAGTGCTGTGCTGAGACATCGGCTTGTGGTCAGAGGGTATGGGCGGCATGGAGCTCATCAGCATGGGTTGACCTGCCCTGACAGGAGGGCAGGATCATAGAAGGATTTGAGGGCATATCATGGTGGTATTTTGTGGCTGCTTGTCAGACTGACAGTGAGCAACACTGCGTCCTCTCCTGGAGCCCAGGGAAATCACAGAGTTAAGAGTGCATAAAGATTGTGCTTAACATTTCAGGCCTCAAGTCTCAAAGATAGGAAAATATTAAGAATAATTTTAATTAATCTCATCAAGCTAGCCACACTTAATACCTTTCCTTGCCAAAACCTCAAAGTTTCTCAACGCACCCTTGAGGTTCATGCTCCACCTACTCACGTACTTTTAGCGTAAAATAGGGTGTCTCTTTAGAATGTAAGTCCTTGCACAAAAGCAATCTCCAGGCTTATTCCCTGACACTCCTAGTCTGTCCTCAGGATGCTGCTATTCAGGAGTGTGAACTGCCATCCTCCTTGTCCACATGTGTGTCTGGCTGATTAGAGCCTGCCCTGGCTGCCTGGACTATGTGTCCATGGAGCCTCCAGCCATGAGCAGCCTTTGCCACTTTGCCACTTGTAGTGTCCTCCACCAAACCAAGATGAAGTGGTGAAACTGCCATATGTTGCAACCAGGGCTTTGAAACCCTGCTCAGACACAGTAGGCTGTGTGCAAAGAGGGTAAGACACTCTTGTTGTTTAAGAATAAATATGCAGAGAGGGATTTTCCAACCTGCAGTCCAATATTAGGGTTTTTTTCTGCACCATAAACAGGCAACTTTTAAGTGAGAATGAATATTGGTGTCCAGGTGATACAGGAAAAAGAAATTATTCAATCTTAAAATAGTAATCCCATTTCCTTGCCAGGGACCAGTTTCAAGCAGAGGCATTGGTTTTAGCTGCATGGAGTTTCTAAGTGCCTCCTGATATTCAAGAGATTCCCCCATACTAGGCACAGCACATCAGCAGGGATCCAGCTGGCTTTTATTTCACATCCTGAGAGATGCCCTTTTAAAGTCCATGCTCTCAGAGATGTGATGAACTTTCCATTCAGCATTTTAGTGTCTAAGTGATCTAAACCCTAAAGTTAAATGTAATCCTGACATGTCTGGCACTCAGAATCTGTTAGGACCTGACAGAGTCTAACAGTCTGATCTGGAACTATGTGCAAGATGGGAAAAGGTGCAGAAGCAGAGATGGCAGAAGGAGCAGCAGCAGTGTTTTGACAGATGATGTGAGCAAAGTAATTGCTTGGCTTTACAGAGAATTACATAGAAGTTTCTTCCATACATTGACGGTGCTTATCCCAAAATAATAAAATCCTGAATATGAAACCTGGGGGTTCAATCACTCACTGAATTATTGGGAGAGCATTTAGACTACCTTGACTGAATCCCAGAAGAAAGTTGCTTGCAATCTGCAAGAAATGAAGTCATACTATACCCACTGCACTTCAGTGAAAATGCTCTTGTGTATTTCTTGCTTCTGAGAGCTTGTAGGCAACACTGAACAATTTCCTGATGCTGAGGTTACATTTGTGTGAGGAAATAAACCCCTCTTCTCTGGCCTGGAGCCCCCCTGGCATAGCTTAGCTTGTGTCCATCCATCCAGACTCTCCAATTGCCAAAACTGGGGCTGCAGCCAAGCAGCTGCAAGGACCCAGGCTCCTGCCAGCACCTACCTTGGTGGGACACAGTGTGGGCTGCCCAGACCTCTCCATGCCAACGACCTGCCCAATGATATACTTACTGATCATGAGCTGGTACTCAGGCCTTGGTTCTGGCTCTGGTTTGCTCTTGGCTTTGGACTAAAGCTTCAGGTGCCACATGGAGGAGGCTGCTCCGACTTGAAAGGAGGAGGTATGAGCAGTGGGATGCCATGAGGTTGGGCTGCCCTCTCTGTTCTCAGCTGTACCTGCTGCAACACAGCGCCTGCTGCCCATCTGGCCTGACAGCCAAGGAAAAGCTTGCTTAGGAGCTTCATCACTGCCCATAAACCACAACGGGATGGCAGGGGCCTGTTTCCTGGCATAAATGTGGGCACAGGGCAAATGATTTATGGTACCAATGGTTTTCCAGGGAGGAAGAGGAAGGATGTGCTGGAGGTGAGAACTTTCACAATAAAGGCAGAATTGTTCTCAATAGGAGTGTTGGATTTTTACAGGCATTTAGGGAATCACAAGAGGACACGTGGACATGATAGCGACAGTATTCCAGCTCAAGTGGCTACACAAAGATGCTCCTTCAGCTGGAGATGCAGCGAGTACCAAGTGAGCAGCCACAGACTCCAGCAGCTGGGAGGGAAGACTGGAATCAAGAGGAGGGGAAAAGGGAAGTCTGTACAAAGGAGAAGGCTTGTACAAGGTATGTATTGATGGTGTTTATAAATGAGCTTGGAGCATCATAGGATTGTATGAGGCACTGTCAGGCAAAAGAGAAGGGGACATTAAAGACAGTAATTACTACTTCGTCCCCCAACAAAGCTATATGATGCTTCCTTCCCTTTTCTCTGAACCAAGCCTTGCTTCTCCCTTCCCTCTCCTGCCCTACTACTTTCTCCTATTTTTGACTCTTTTTCTCCTCTGCCTTCTCCCCACATCCAGTCCCTGTGCACTCTTTCTGCATGTGTTGAACATTTACCAAATGTATCAAGCATCAGCAGCCTGGGGATACATTGGCAAGAGTGGAGTGTGTAGCCCTCACTAGAACCGAGAGCTATTTTACTGTATTTTACTCTTGAGCTAGTCCTGCTCAGTGTGTATGTCAGCTCTGGGTATGACAACAACACCCTGGAAGAGGACACAAAGAACTGGAAGAACTGTGCCTGTGCAATGGCTCCCAGTTGGGATTTCCCAGAGTGCCATCAGGCTTGCAGAGACAAGTGTTTGGCAACTTGATCTGAGCATGGAAAGGAGCAGGTAGGAGCCACTTGCAAGGTCTTGACACTTTGAATGCCCTGCAATGTCATTTGTGAGAGAAGTGGTGAGAATTCATTGTGGAACCATGTGCTTCAGACATCCAGCAGGTTAGAGCAAAGCAGATTTTTTGAAATCACATAAACTAATGTGCAATGTCAAGACAAATGGGAAGTGTTGAGCATTTCACAAAGCACTTTCATCAGCATTAGTCATCCTTGCTGAGTCTCTTCAGCAACTGCATACCCCCAGACTTTGCTCTCCCAGCTTCTCAGAGAGACCTTACTGATTTTAGACGTACATGGTCAGAAGCCTGCCAGGAGGGTCTTTTTGGCCCTTTTTGCAAACCCAGCTTTCAAAATCAGTGATAACCACCTTTTACAGCATGCAGGAGCTGTGATTAGCACTCCAACCAGTCAGAGACTCAGATGAGGAAAGGAAACCTTTGGGGTCAAGGGGGACCTGAGAATGAACACATTTCCCAAAACACATCAAGTTTTGTTTTATCACAGCAAGATTGTAAATTGACATACTCCCCTTCCCAGCACAGAGGTGCCACAAAGGCACGCAAAGGGTTTGTGGCAGAAAGTGTTTCTGCTTGGCCATCTGGGCTCCAGTGCCTGAGAGGGGATTTGGCTAACCCTGAGCACAATGCCATCTGCCAGATCCATTCATGTCTCCTTCACTGTCTGTGTTATACTCCTTTTATGTATCCACAGCAAATGGCAGACCACCTGTGTGTTTTATGTTTTAAAAAGAACCCCTAACTTGTCTGGCTCTGAAATGCAGGATTAGTTGAGAAAAGTTCTCTTCTGGACACAATGGATTTTATAATGTACAAACTTGAAGTTGTACACAGACCTATGTCTGTGTTTAATTTAAGCTGAAGGTATGGATAACTCATGCAAGAACATGATTGATTGTGTATTTTTTTAATAAGCTCAGTGGTTTTTTTACTGCAGTGCCAGAAACTCACAGTGAAGATGAGGATGCAGTTGTGCTAGGTGCTGTAGAGATGTGATGAGGGAAAGCCATTTTACGTTGAAATACAGCTTGAAACCAGAGGACTGTCTGTAGCTGGAAGTGCCAGTGATTATTTCTACTCAGACCAAACAGTTTTACCTCCCTTTTGAGTGTATCTCTTCTTATATTGCAGTACCAATCTCATCTCAGATTTTCCAGGCTCCAGGGGGAGATGAAGTGTGTTATTTTTCATGCTGAGGGGAACAAGAACTGTGTTTCAGATGAAAGGGCTGTTCAAGGGAAATGGCACCACCAATATACTCTTTGCCGCAGAACAAGCAAACTCACATGGCTACATGAAATTAAAAGAGTGAAGCATCTCAAATCACCCAAATTCCCAAACATGGGAGAATCAGCCAAGTCCTGGTTTCTTGCATACATTTAGCTTGGATCTTTGAGGAAGGACTGTATTTTGGAGTGTTTCTTCTGGAGCTAGACAGAGTTTTGTTTAAAAAATATTATCAGTGTTTGCTGACATAGATCTTACATTCATCACAACTGATTCAGCTGCTGTGATTGATGGGATAGTAAATGATGAATGTTAAATGAAGAGCCCTCCGCTATTGGTCAAGGAGACTGCAAATATTTAACATTTCAGAGCACTCAGTGTGTTTGGAAACATCCCCTCCTTTGCCCATTGTATTTCTTTTTTCTCCCATCCCTTGTGTTGTGTTCCACAGATGAGTCTCCCTCTGGGTTGCCAATAGAAGAAATGCAAGTTTGACTTTCATTTTCAGGGGGAAGGAGGGAAACTAGTGATAGCTGTGACTGTAATCCAGTGTCCCAAGTAACTGATGCAAGAGCATTTTTTCCCATGTCTCTTTAGATGATAGTAATTGTACCTGTGGACATGGATAACTTGTGTTAATTAAAATGGCCTGAGCAATTTTTTCAAACTTCATCCATGTGAACAGAACCAATCAGGATGACGATGAGGGCTTTTTGGCAGGATTCTTCAACCATTCTGAGATGTTTGCTAAGGAAATTTCACGGTTCATCCACCTACTCCTGGTTTTTTACTTTTCTCTACTCAGTCCATTCCTCTGCACTAACACTTCTTGTCCCTGTCTGCCCACTGCTTTCCAGAAGGAAAGAGGCCAAACAGCTTCACGGTGAGGGAGGACTCCATGACTCTGCACCACTGGGCAAACCCTAGTGACTTGGTGGGATATTGTGTGGTCAAGGGACTGAACTGCCTCTCCCTGTTGAGGAGATGTATTGTGATCTAACTCCCATGGCCTTCCTGCTTACTCATTAAGCTGTGTTTTGAATCCTGTGGCTTAGACCAGAAAGCATATTTTTTAGAGACAGTTGACTTAGTGAGTAACAAGAGGGCTGGCAAGCTGCCAACTTGAACAAAAAGGTGATTTTCATTCTCCGAAGGCTGCCAGCCTGACTGCTGATAAGGTGCCAAGTGCTTCCTAGCTCTCATAGATCTGAACTCTAAATTCACAGCCCTTCTGTGGAATTTAGGAGTCATTGTTAAGCCTATTAAATCCCCTTGATATTTCTAACAACAGCTTAGATTTTATCACTAAAAAAAGAAAACTTGCAGTTCCTCTGGACTTAGTCCATCTTATCTCAACAGCTGAAAGAGAGCTTGGCTAAAAAGGATAAAGACCTTTTTTAATTTTTTGAGTTTTGTTTTTTTTTTTTTACTTTCTATCAGTGTATTAAGCTATTCAGTCCAAGACAGAAAATGTTCTGACATACTCTTGAGTGTTTGTTCTGAAGTGATTCAGAGTTACTGCTCTGCCACTATGGACACTCCTGTCCCTGAGCAGGGGCAACAGGACCTGTGCAATGAGCTCTTTGGCCATCCTATGGGTGTATTAGTGTGAGTGCTGCCACCAGCAAATTCGAGTTGGTATCAGTTCTGCAGAGCAGAATGTTTCACCAACATCTGGTCTGGGACTGCTGGGTCCTGGGTATTGGTACAGTCACTGCAGCCCAGCAGATATATTTTGGATCTCCATAATCTGTCACAGAGAAAGTCCAGAGGAGGACAATGAAAAAAGAACATGATTAAGTGAAACTGGATACACATACTTCATGGCAGCACTAACCTTTTGTTCACTTCCATCCCCCCTCCATCCTCTTCCAAAAATCTGCCGAAGCATTGCCAGCTTTTTATGAGACATGCTTCCACCAGGAAATTAAACACTGGCTATTAAAATTTACATGTTACAGGCTCATCTCCACTAATTGGTTTAACCAGCATGAGAAATGTGCCCTGCTTATATGGTGATGAGAAACGTGAGGGAGAAGATTGTCTTAGGTAAGATTTCCCCAAACCTACTGTAAAATTCACTCAAACATGATGTTTACATTGCATTTCAAGCAGAGTTTGACCAATGTAATCAACAGAAGCAGCCATAACTGATAAAGATGAATCTCAAGAATTACTTTTCCAACAAGACGCTGAGGATCAGATCAATTAATGCACATGGGAGCAGAATTTTAAGGGCTACAGGAGATTTTTAAACTTGGAGTTTACAAATATTTCCTAATATTTGTAAGTACAGTTATACCCTGTCATTTGCAAGGAACGGGTCATGCCAGGGGCCTCGCAGAACCTCAAACTCACAAAGATGTGCAGGTCATTAATATGCAGGCAGGCCACGCCCATTGCCCCACCCCCGGCACTCCAGAGCGCTGTGGACAATTTTCTGCTCCTTCCCACGGGCTCCCTCAGCACAGGGGAGCAAAGGGAACTGTTTCTGAGCAGCTGCTGTGACTACACGTGCTTGCAGCCCAAACTCCACGCCGCTGCTCCCCCCCCAGCTCCACCCTGGCCCCAGTGCTTGCGCTGGCCCAGCCCCAGGGGCGCCGCGCCGGCCCGCGCATGCTCGTGCTGCCTCCGCAGCAGGGAAGGGGTGTCCCTGAGCTCTGGTCAGCATTCTTGGAGCCTGGAAAAACCTTAACTTTGCAACACTGCAACACCCCGTGCCGTTTATTGGGGAGGGCAAGGAGGGAGGGGGGCATCGGTTTCTTTCCCTTTAACATCCACTGGTCCTGGTAGAGGCAGTGCTGCCCGGGCTTTGACTAGGCTTAGGGTAACAAGGGATGGCATGTCTTGTGGCAGTGCTGTGCTGGGTCTCAGTGGAGCACACAGGAGACACACAGGACTGGGTCAGGGACCAGGGCACGGTGCCACAGGGCTGTAAACACCATTGCAAGCTGGAGAAACCGCGTGCCCTCCCCACACCGCTCACAGGGAGCAGCGGCACGCCCCTCGGCAAAGCAGAGGCACTGCGCATGACGTTGGTGAGGAAAACTCGCAGATCCCCAAAACTGAACTGTGAGAAATTTTCCTCACAAATCCATGGAGTCGTAAAGGAGAGGTCGCAATGCAGTGGGGCTTCACTGTAGTTAGAAAGGGGTAAAAATACAGTCATAAAGGGCAACAGAAAAGCACACTCGTTTCTCCGGGATTTTGTTTTGTTTTTATTTTTAGAAGTCTCACCGACCTCCAAATGTTTTAAGCAAAGTGTTTCCATGAATATTTTAGGAGCATTGCTTTTTACGACTGTCAAATCCAGTTGTGTTTCAAGAATTGCAGAGTCATATGCATCTCTTGCTCTAAAGCAGTAGAGCAGGATTTCAATCCTAGTCTGAGGAACTGAGCAAACAGGCCAGACAATTTATTCTAGCAACAATTGAGTAAACAGCCAAGGTAGTAATTAAATCTTACCACATGCAGTAATGACATGTGGTAAGGCTCTACTAAAATGTTTGCTGCGTTCCAGTGTTTCCAAGTCTTTTATGTTTACATATGCATTATATACATTTGTATTTATGCAATGCACTCACATGCCCACGCGTGTATATACATAGATATATACACACACTGCTGCTTGCTGTGTTTCCTTTATGTAATAAGGCTATTGTCTTTTTCTGTCTCTGAGCTCTTGGGACAAGCAGCCAGTCTGAGAGGGATTGGTGTTGTTACAGGTTGAATACAAGGCAGTAGTGAGCTTTTTCCGAAGTACCTTTCATTTGCTGATCTGTCAGCTGGATACCTCCCTTCAAAGCTGCACTGTAGCAGTTTAACCATTCAGTTGTTTACACACAATTGTTGGTATTGAACTGATGAGCTTTAAATGACTATCAGGATGTGTATAAAGCACAAGCACGGAAATTCAGTTTATTTTGTAAGCTCTCTTAAGAAATTCTTTATTATCACAGTGATCCCTGCATATTCACGGCTCGTATATCCATGGATTCAATGAATTCTGGTTGGATTTTCAGTGAGTTGTGAGACCGCACACGTGCACAGAATGTCCTACACCCCGGATTTCGCAGCCAGGAAGAACCAAAGGGCACTTCCTCTACTTTAATGAGGTGCTACAGTGCGAGCCACAGTCCCAGGACCACCCCTCCAGACCTTATTAGTGGAGGGTGCTGTGGCTACAGGCGGGGAGTAGTTGAATATTCATGGGTTTGGTATCTTCACGGATTTCATAACTCACGGGACCTGCCCAGAACTGACCCCCAGTGAATTCTGGGGGATCACTGTAGTATAAATTCAGGTCACTTTTGATAAAGCCTTCACATCCTTTTAGTCCTAAAGAGATCACCTAGAGCTTTGGTGCTGCACCCAGAAAGAGTGCAGTCAGTGTTACTTGTAGATTGAGCTGTTGGATGTAATAAGCCTACAAAATCCAATTATGAGACCAGAAGACAAGGGTGGAAATTACAGCAGCCTGCTACACAGCAGTCTGGGTTGACCATTGCATCCAATAGTTGAACAGAAAACAGTTTTGCACAGTTTCCAGCATTTTAGAAAATGTTTCCTTTCCATCTGATGTTGATCTGAAGATGGTATTACACAAGGTAAACACATTTTTCAATTGCTGCCACTCTCCAGGTGAAAATTGTCCCTAGCTTTGCTCATGTGAACAGTGCTGCTGCCTACAGCAGTAGGAACAGTTGTACCAAGAAAGTGTGAGCATGCGGAAGAAGTTCACGATCCAATTTCAATCGAGGCTCAAGGACCCACTTGAGTTAAGCCAGTTTTGGAACAAAGGCCTTGCAAAACTCCTATGAAGGCTACAATCATGGGATTGTTTAACTTCATACACCTAAGGAGCGCCTTAAAGTCAAAAGAATTGTGCAGGCTTAAGATCAGTACATACAGACATGATCTGACAGTCTAGGATTGTAGAAGGGCTGATAACCTGATTATAGATTCAAACTCGATACAAACATTCAGGAATACAGACACCTTCCGATCAAGTTCATTTCTCCCAGACTAGAAGGATGTCATACAATCTCTTCCCTGACCTTACCAAGCTCAGTATAGCACAGTACCAATTTTGACCCTGCTCTTAAGGACTTCTTGGAGCAGGTCCTGAATGTGGTTTTTGATTCTTGGAAGGGAAATGTCTCAAAATACTTTAAAATCAAACTTTGCTCTTTTTATGTTCATGCACGCTGAGATCGCTGAGTCTAAAGCGATATACTATAGGTATGCACATATCCCTGATCATATTTTCAAACAAATGTCATTCAAAAGTATGCAAATAGAAAATCTGGAAAATAGTGAATAAGTAAAAATCATTAGATAATGGTTTGATTCAGTTGATTCATTGTTGAGTAACACATGTAGCAAAGTGCTTAGGTTTTCATTAATATAACCAGATAAAATATCTAAGAGCACTGCTCTTGACATTTGATCAGTGCCATGTTTTTAGTTTCTGGAGAAGCCTTAAAGGTTAGTGCTGTATTTCATCCTTCCAAGCTCTTCTTTTGAAAGCTCAGTCCCATGAAGCATCACCTGGTGCCAAAGAAAGGCAATAATTATTTAAATCATATTCTGACATAAGCTGTGCAGAAACTCAGTTGGAATCTTCTTTGCAGAAAAAAAGTACCAGTGCCTTCAAGAATGGATTAAATCAGATGAAGTATTTTTGAAGACAGGTGCAAGATGAGAAAGGAGAGGAAGCTACTGAACCCTGGATTGCAACTTGGCCAGGAAAAGAGCAAATGGGAAGAAATCTAACTGTGGAGGAGAGAAGGCGAGGTAAAAGATCATTTTCCACCTACAATAACTTAGTCTGAGAAGTACAGAAACAAAACCAAAACAAAACAAATAAACAAAATCCACAAGCCTTCCCCGCAAACACAAAACCAAAAAGACAATAAACCCACACACACAACCAAAAATCATTAAAAAAAAAAAGAAGAGCGACTTAGAATCCACTAAATGGGTTGAGTAAAAATACCTGGAGGCGACAGGAACTGGAGAGAAAATGGTTGTAGGAAACCTATGGCTGGAAGGATAACTGCCCTGCTTAAGCCAGTTATTGGGCATTTTGACAGTGAATGAAACCCTCCTCTAGACCTTGTGTACACAGTCAGATCAGCACCAACGTGGCTGCAGAGGGAAGGATGATGGGGTAACTGCTGAGGAGAGTTTGTGTATGATGTGCTCCTTCTCCAGAGCCTGAACTGGCCTGGGGAGAAAGCCTTGAGAACCGCACTGAACTGTAAACAAGTAAACCCAGTCTGCATCCTGGGGAGCGCTAAGCAGAGGGGCTTGTGCTGAGCACCTGCTGCAGCTGTGAGACAACTCCTGTCCCAAGATGTAGGAGACACAGGAGAAGCAGAACATCACAGAAATATCACTTTCATGGTATCTTTAACAGGAAGGGTGAGTCTCTGGTACTAGAACTGAGAGGGTTTTGTGAAATGACAGTGGGAGAATGTCTGAGGATCATTTCTGATGAAATACTGGGACAGAGCGTCCACTAAGAACCAAAGTCAGAGCTGCTGAGAACTGCTGGAAGCCTGCTTGCTAGCGGGAAACAATACACTGTCCTACAGCAATTGTTGTGACTCATTGGATGACACAGTCTTTGTCCCAAAATACTGTCCTTCATGGATTAGAAGAGAAAAATACATATGTGGAGATACTAAAAATACCTCTGCCTCCCTCATGCCTGCCTGACAAAAGGACATCTCCAGCAGGTGCACCTACACAGCAGACACAGATCTTGCAGAGAAGACACATCTCTTTGCTTGCAGAGTTTATCCTCACACAGCAAGAGACAGTGAAAAATAGTCTGTACTACCCAAACCTCTTAAGACCAGTCAAGGAGAATTTACAAAACTATCTCAATGCCTTTTGACATGTGCAGCTGCATATGCCTTGTTTTTCTGTGTTTATACAAGTAAAGAAGGCGTTGGAAGACATAATTTGTAGTGCAGTCATAAGAAACAAAATAAAGTATCAGATGTTCCCCAAAGACACGATTTTTAACTCTGCTTCTAAGGTCGGATCTGGTGAAATTGTAGAGATGTTTTACTTTGTCAAGTAAAGCTTTGTCAACTTTATTGCTATCATGTAAGCAATAAAAGAGGACCAGTTTCTAAAGCAGTTCACATGTAATACATGTTCTTTTTCAAATGCAGTATAAAAGCCTTGGAAGAATAAATCTTGGATTTCACAGAATTGCACTGCAGAAATAATTTTGCACCTTGGGAAAGTGGTGAAGAAATCCAAAACAAGAAATGGGAAGAACAAATTTCCAAAGCTTTAATGGTTTGAGCTGGGAAAGGAAATACTGCTGTATTTGGATATACAGTCCTAATGAGAGAGTAAAGAAGCAAGAAGTCTGCAGAAGCAGCTAGCATTTCTCACTGAACGAGACTGCTAATGTCTGTGACCTTTGAAAGAAGAGTTTCCAGCAATAGTGATGACATCTGGTTTGTTCTCATCCCTGTACCTTCTTGTCTGTAACAGCACAGAATAATCCTTGTGCCTTGTGCTCTTGGCTGCTTGCTTTTAAATTAGCATTCCATGTCAAAAGAGAGAATTTTGTTAAACACAGTCACATAGACTAGCAGATTTTTAGTTTTTGCTCTTCAATCTAAAACTCTTCAAAGCCTTAGTCTTCTCAAAGGAATAAATAAAAGGAAAAAGTGGGTTTGAAGTGCTTGCAGAAATAGTCCTTGCAGAGAAGAAAGCTCCTATGTCTTGACTGCTTGTGCAAATCTAGTCCCAAGGTTAGATTTTAGTCTCAGGAAACCTCAGGATCTTATCACACCAGAAATGGGTCCATCCAGGGTAAACTGCTGTGCATTGAAAGAACAGGATCTGGCAGCTCACAGGCCTGGTGACAGCTTTGAGTTGGGCAGAATGAGAAGCTTCCATACCTCAGGAATCAGCTGGGTGCCCTTTAGCAACTTTGGATTCAGACCAGGCTGAAGGTGCTAATAAAAGATGACGGGCATGCGTGTAGTGTCTGAATCCTCATACTTATACACTCTCTGTTGATACAGACAGGTATGCCTGTATATATATGTGTGTACAAATACGTTTATATAAATAAGTTATATTGCTTCATAATTACATTATTTACATGTTACATATAGTATAGGTAGTCTGTGGTATATACACATTTTATATACAGATTTCCCTGTAAACATATGAGTATCTATATAAACATACACATAATCTCAGCATCATATTAGATTCCAGTGGTACTAGAGTTTCTAGGGTCTCATGAGAAGGACACAATAATGCAGCCAGACCCTGTGAGTGCTGAGCACAGCCACATACAATCTTCTCCAGAAATGTTTGTTTACAGTCTACCAGGTAAACTGTTACATACAAGGCTGCAAGTACCAACAGAGTCTGATTTGGTAATCCAAGGCTGAATCAGGTGACAATGACAAAGCTTTTCCTCAAAGCAACTCCTAATTTGCAAGAAGCTTCTAAGATTAGAGCATCATATTGCTTTTAATGCAATCAGATGGGAGCATGATGCAACCCACACTGACAAGGGATGAAGTAGAAGTGTGGATGTTCCTTGTCTACTAGCAGTGGGGACTGCACTGATAGCTGGTGCCATAGGCTGGAGCAAGGGGCTCAGCACACATAGCCAGACTTGCCATCAAGTCCTGGGTGCTCTCCCTGGTCTCTTGCTGAGCTTTCCAGCAAAAAATTGCAGTTGGTGGAGTTTCTCCAAGTGGGTGGAGATGACCTTCATGCCAGCTGAAGGCCTCGGAGGAGGAGAAGGATCAGGAGTGCAGGTTCAAGTCAGCCTTTCATCCCAGCTTCATAGTGCAGTGGCAGGTATTCACAGAGATGGCTTCCTGCAAACTTATCAGTCACAATTCCCTCTGAAATTCCACTACATATAGGCATGGAGATAAAAATAGGATTCACAAAGGGAAATAAGGAATAGGACTCTATAGCTTACATAAGTCTTAAATATGCCATGGAAGTCTGTTCTGCTGCTCAGGTACCTCCTGAGAGCCACAGAGCCAGCAGCTGAGACACAGCAGGTACCACAAGCACTGGTTCTCCTCAGTGGGGGGAAGGAATGCATTGGGTGCCCTGTAGTGACTTGCACAAATTGTGTTCCTTCATAATATTTGCCAAGATGTTAAACATTGTGCAGCAGGGTATGAAAAAATACGGAATTCAAACTTTGATTTACAGTTTTGCCCAGGTCTGAGCTATGTGATTACCTCTAACTATCAGGTCGGGAAGAACAATAGAGATAATTTGCCTGAGTTTTTACGTAATTCCCTCAAATTAGTCGTTTTTCGGTTCCAGTAACTACAGTTGAATTTGAGGATTTCCTTCAGACAAAAATTGACAAAAAAACTTCTCCAGGGGTGGCAAATCTATTGCAAACATCATCTTTAAGAGTGAAAATAATTATATCGTATTTCTTTCTTAAACTTACCTATCGAATTTAGCTGCAGAAGGTTGCTGTATCTTTACCTGTAACATTAAAATCCTTTGGCAGGGTCTTACAGACTGTTTAGAGACAATAAGTGGACTGTCTCTTCTGTAGGAGGTTCTTCAGGCCTTCAGATAGTATTGGTCTGTTTAGAACTTTCGCTGATTTTTTTTTACACCCCTTTTAGAAAGTGAAGTCCAGGACTGGACAGCACTTTCCAGCTGCACCCATGCCAAATGTGGAAGAAATGAACCTTACAGAAGTCCTGCTCAGTTACAAGCAGGGTACTACATTCAAAATCAGCATTGACTCATTACAATTAATTACCTATCAGTAAGACCTAACCTCTTTCAGAATTACTGCTCTGCAAGACAGAATACCTTATTAGGCAAATATGACTTGTGGGAGTTTTATGCCTAGATACAGTCTATTGTATTTTAACAAACTGAAATACATACTATTTGCTTATGCCGGTATTTTTATCAATTCCCCCAACATTGTCAATAATGACTCTTTTCTTCTGGATCTCTCCTGAAAAAGAGAGCATCAATTTTGCCTTACCTTTTATCTCAGGCAGAATACAAGCTGAGATTAAACAAGCTTCCCTACACAAATCTAAGTGTATCAAACTAATCTAACATTATTTCTAAAATGAGAATGTAATATCTTTCAGGACTCTGGGTCATGTAACACTAATCCTATTACCTTCCTGTTAATTACTGATTTATGGATCACTGCACCAGTTCTTCCAATATTATTGGAGATTGGTAGGTCAGCAATTTAGACATCAGCAGGGCAGAACCATGAATTCCTTCTGTGGTGGGCAACAGGAAGGCACCATGGGCTCATTCTTTGCCATCTGCTCTTCCCACAACCCAGGACCCCATTCCAGGCCTCATCACCATGAAATGCAGGCCAATCCTGCCCTGCGGACCCCCAAACTAAGGATCTCACGCCCTGAGGCTGTCAAAATCTCTGCTTACATCCAGTGGGAGCCATTCTAGCCAGACTAGTGGTGGTGTGGCCATTCTCTTTGGAATCCCACCACACAGCAGTCTCTACTAAAGCTGTAGGCACAAATAAGGCTCCTAGCCTTCCACATACCTCAGCAAAGAGGCCCACATGCTCTGGCCACATCTTCGTGGCCTCCCCAGCTTGTGATCACCCAGATTGCACAGAAGCATCTGAGCAGGACTGCAGAAAGGTGCCCAAGAGGGCAAGGTGCTTGATGATGTCCAACAAAAGACAGCATGTTGTAGTGAAGCTTTTGAAGTCAGTTCTCCATGGTTGTGAGCAGCCTGTGATGATTCCCATATCCCCATCACACTCTGGTATGCCTTTCAGGGAAGAGGAATGGTGTAGGTCAGATGTGCAGCCATTGTGGCTGTGACTCACTAGAGTCTTTCTTCCTTTCTCCCAGACAGGACCTGACTCAGGCAGTCCTCACCACACCCAGGAGCAAGCCCAGTGGGGTGCCAAAGGCTGCAAGTGGACACCCTAGAAGTTCACTGTTTTCTTCCAGAACCCAGAAGGAGTTGGCACTGGTCTTGCACATTCAAAGCTGTTCCTAACCAAACTGGTCTTCAGATGGATATCACGGTGATAGCCTCACTGTGGACATGCTGTTTTGCCTATGTCGATGACTGCAGTTAAATGTTGAGAGATCCAGAGCAACTGAGATGTTAATTTTGTCTCGCAGGTGCTTAGGTTCATAGCTAGAATGTGTGCTGAAATATAGCAGCAATGGTGGGACAATGTTGATATCTTCACTGTGTGTGAGAGGAATGATTACGTGAGGATGTAGGCACAGCCATGAGCTAATGCTCCTTCCTGTCCCCAGAGCAGAGAGCACAGGGGCTGAGTAAAGCCCCTCATCTGCCCCACTCTGGGTCTGTACATCACCCTGGCAGAGGAGACCCCTGGGCAGGTTCCATCTGCTGCCCAGGCTTCACTGGGCTGCACAGCACATCCAAGAGCACACAGAGGAGTGGTGGCATGAGCTCAGGCTGCTACAACATCTGCATCCCATGAGCAAGCAGGAGCAGCCTGCACCAGTACTGCACATGGGCATGGAGTCAGCTGGGGGAGGTGAGGACATGGCTCACTGCAGGGACAGTGCTGATGAAAGTCAATCCCCAACCATTTTGTTGTCTTTCTCTTTGAATATACCTAAAAGAGAAAAAGCAAAACATATATATATTCATATATATAAACAAACATGCCCACATACTTCACACACACACACACACATACACACACATACACACTTTCCAAGAACAGCGTGGAAATTCTATTTGCAGTTTTCCGGAGCCCCTACAATCAAATCATGCAGGAAGGAGGTGGTGTAAAGCTGTAGTCAGAAAGAAATTTACCTTTTCAGCTACTCTTTGATAAATTGGATGGTGTTTGCTTAAAGGTAAGTGTCATGGTTTAACCCCAGCTGGCAACTGGTCCCCACACAGCCACTTGCTCACTCTCCCACGGTGGGATGGGGGAGAGAATCAGAAGAGTAAAAGTGAGAAAACTCATGGGTTGAGATAGAGACAATTTAATAGGTAAGGCAAAAGCCCTGTGCACTTAAACAAAACAAACTAAGGAATTCATTCACCACTTCCCATAGGCAGGCAGGTATTCATCCATCTCCAGGAAAGTAGAACTCAAACATCTCTTCTTCTCCCAACTCTATATTCTGAGCATATAGAATTCTTTGCAATACAATGTCCCTTTGGTCAGTTGGAGTCAACTGTCCTAGCTGTGTCCCCTCACAACCTCTTCTGCATCCCCAGCCTCCTCGCTGGTGTGTGGGGCAGAAAAGGCCTTGACTGTGCAAGCACTGCTCAGCAATAACAAAAACGTCTTTGGATCTCCAACACTGTTTACAGCATAAATCCAAAACCTAGTCCCATACTAGCTATGTGAAGAAAATGAACTCTACTCCAGCCAAAACCAGCACAGTAATGCAACAGCTATTTGCAAGAGAACTAGTTGCAGAAGTGTTTTGAGAAGGTGGAGTCAGAGAGGAGAGTAATAGGAAATGCTTCTCTTCGTATTGCTGTGATGCCAAGGAAAATGGTTCCTACCCCACTGCCTTTACTCTGGTTTTAAGAAGTTGCTGGTGCTTAAATGATACTGTACTGGTGTGTGAAGGCACCTTGAAGTTCTCTTCTTTGAGGCATCATGCATTTAACTGTGGGGGAGGCCAGGGCAGCTTCGAGGGGGCGGATGCTATATACAGTCATCCCTTGGGACTGAAAGTCTGTGGGGTTGCCCTGACTCTGCAAATCCTTCAGGCCAGAAGTAGAAAAATATAGTGATGATCCAGTGCAAAAGCAATCAAATTCTGTATAAGCTGCCAAAAAAAAGGCATCAGCCTGGGTTGCTTCCATGAGCAGGCTGATGTGGGAGCCCATGCAGGGAGCACTGCTACACAAGCCGCAGGAAAAGTCACTCATAGAAAGAAAGCACTCACTCATGATTTTCCTGATGGGTGATGTCCCTTAGAAGTATCACTCACTTCCTGAAGAGACAGCCTTCCCTTGGACCTGACAAGGAGGACCATGTGGTCTGCTAAACCCTTCACCTTCACAAGGGCTGTGTCTGCAGAGCACAGGTCAGCATGGAAATGCTGGGACAGGGTGCCATGGTTATTGCCTGAAAGGTCCAATGAGGGCTCTGGTAATGGTAGACCAGAGCCTCAGCAAGCTCATATGAGTGGTCAAGCCAAGGGATGTCATATACAGGCTCTCCACAGTGCCCATGCACAGCCTCGTGAAGTGTTTGTGATCTTGGAAGTGATCTGCAGGGATGTTCTCAGTGAAGGCCAACCCTTGGGCTATGGTGAGAATAACAAGGGTTATATGTGCATTGGAAATGGGTTTTGTGTTCACTTTACACAATGAAATTATAAGACCTTTTTAACTTCCAGTTTCTAGTTACTTGCCTTGCTTATGCCTTTAATACAGTAGGCACCTTCCTCCAGGGAAGCTCTGGCATTACCTGGGCATTTGATGGGTTTGTGCAGCCCCCAGGAAAGCCCCTTCTGGCCAATTTTTCTGACAGGTTGCAGGGAACAAGATAGGGCTGCCAGTTCACCACAGAACCTGCCACCACTGCACCACTCAGTACCACACACATCAACCTGAGCTCCTCCACATTGCAGCCAGGCTGGGGAAGCTTGTCCTTTCCCCTGCTCTGCCCAGAAAAATGTAACAAAGGGCATTTGGCAAAGACCTTGTCACTCTATTAGCCCTTCTGTTATCTTGTCTGTATTAACAGGTGGCTTTACTAGATGTAACGTTCAGCTTAAAAATTCAGCCTAAATTTTCACAGACCCTGTGGGAGTGACCTGGGCTGTAAGCAGAGGCAGCTCCCCCTGCTCTCTCCTCTTCCCCATGGGCAAACTCGACTGTCTCCCTCCTGTGCTGCCTCCCTTGCCGACCCAGTCTAACTCCCGCATCCAGCATTTTGCGAAAGAAAGTGTCTCCTTTGATCTGCTGATCTCTGATCATCTAATATAACTACAGATCATAAATTAATGCTGCTGTCATCTCGCAGCAAGCCCAAGTTCCAGATATTCTGTTTGGTGTTGAGATGCTCCGATAGCAGCATTTTTGTGACTGGTTAAATAGCAACTGTGTGCTGAGAGCAAGGTTGACAAGAAGGTGACAGTAGTCCCTGTTGCAAGGATTTGGCTAATTATAGAGCAGCACTCCTCTGCTGATGTGAATTGTCACAGCCCTGCTGGAAAGCACAAACCACAAAAATTCACATCAGCTGTAGACACTTCCCATCAGCCACGAATTTGCTGCAGCTTTGTCTCTCTAATATAAATATTTATGTGGACAGATCTAGCTCCATCTTGCGATCTGATAGTCCATGAAATACCTACAGCTTCAGACCTCTTCCTCACCCGTCTAATAGAAAATATAATAAACAACAGAGCTATTGCCAGACATTAGGATTTTTAAATGAATCTTGATTTCATGAAAGTCAGATCATATTGCTGTTGTCAACAATTAACATGCCTCTAAATGCCTTTATTTTCCTTGTGGATATAGGATGCATAGCTTCATTCCGAAGCATAGAGAGACAGTAAAGAGCTACACATTTAATTTCAAGTTGAAAACTTCCCTATGTCTTGTTTATTGTCTTTAACAGAGCACACAAATGAATATGTTATATTTTTAGGCCACTGGCTGCTTAAGGCCTAGAGATTATGATGGATATTTAAAGAATAGAAATAAACGGATCACTGTTTTTTCAGACATTTTCTGAAGGAGTGCTTGAGAGCATGAGTGAGGGAAGTAGAGATGTAGCATCACAGACCAAGTCAGATGGAGGAGTACCTCTGCTCAGTACCAGGCTGAGGCACACAAATACTGGTTTTTAAATATTTTGGGGCCTCCAGCTGCACTCCCAGGCAAAGCTGGGGCTTCCCCAGGCTGTCAGGAGGAGCTGCTTAGTGTTCAGGTCACAGAAAAGATGCAGACATGGCTCCAGCATGGACAGCCTGGGGGCTGACTCTATCCAGTACTCTCACAATGCAACTAGCACACACCAACAGCATTGTATCTCATTAAATGCAGAAATGCTGCATACCAACCTCTTTTCCCTAACGCAAACATGGTAAATTGAATTCTCCCATGTCTCAAAAGAGGATTTGAAAAACATATCTTCTGGGAGCCAGGGAGCATGCTGGCAGATTGTGGGTCTACCCTTATGCTGAAGCTGTCTGATGGCATCAAAATGGTTATCAGACATGCCAGGGATGTTACAGAACCAGGGACTCAAGTGGCCGGCACTGCTGTGGTGGATATTGCCCTCATCCAGGTAGGGAGCCCTAATTTCTTCTTATTATTACCCAGGCTGTCCCTTTGTGGTAGCCTACCAAGTTTCAAGACAAAGTGCTGGAATAAACATTGGGAGAAGGACTCCACCCCCTATTCCCTCCTGGGCAGACACTTCTAGTCACAGAAGTCACAGAACATTCTGAGTTGGAAGGGACCCACAAGCATCATCAAGTCCAACTCTTAACACCGTCTCCCTGGTGGGAATCGAACCCGGGTCTCCCACATGACAGGTGGGGACACTTACCACTGCACTAAAGTGGATTTTACTGAGTTTGGCCAGGAAGGAGTCAACTTTGCTCAGAGCAGCCTGTACGGTGCTGTGTTTTGGATTTGTGGCTAAACTAGTGTTGATAGTACACCAAGATTTCAGCTATAGCTAACATAGCTATAGTTAACATATAGCTAACATGCTGAACATGCTCACACAGCATAAAGGCTTTCTCATTTCTTCACTCTGCTTTTCCTCAGCCAGGAGACTGGCAGTGGGCAAGAGACTTGGAGAGAAAACTTCTGGGTTGGCAGGTCTGAACTGGCCAAAGGAATATTCTGTACTGTTGCATTGGGGTTTTCTGTGGCTAGGTTTCTGGTAGCAGGAGGGCTCAGGGGGAGGCTGTTCTTTGAGAAGTTGCTGGAAGCTTCCTTCATACCTGGCAGAGCCAATGCTAGCCAGCTCCTGGATGGACCTGCCGCTGGCCAAGGTCAAGCCAATCAGGAGAGATACAGACGCCTCTATGATAACATATTTAAGAAGGAAAAAAGTTAGGAGGGAAGAAGACAATCATGGCTGCCAGAGAAGAGCAGTGAGAAGTTGTAACAGCAAATGCAGGCACCAAGGCCAGGGCTGAAGGAGGGGGGGAAGGTGTTCCAGGTGTCTCACTGCAGCCTGAGGTGATGAAATGGTATCACAGTATCACAGTATCACAGTATTAGCAAGGTTGGAAGAGACCTTGGAGATCATCAAGTCCAACCTGTAACCCAACACCAACACATTGTCTAATGGTGAAGCAGACTGTCCCTCTGCAGCCCATGGAAAGCTCTCAGGGATGCAGAAATCCACCTGTACCCAATGGAGGAGCCCATGATGGAGCAGGTGGATGCTCGAGGGAGGCTGCAGCCCGCTGGAGCCCACACTGGAACAGAGTCCCAGGAGAGATGTGTGGCCCATGGAGAGGAGAGTCCATGCTACAGCAGAACTCTACCTGGTAGGATGTGTGCTCTGGGATGGTACCACGCTGGAGCAGCCAGTGCTCAACGACTGCACCCTGTGGAGTGACCCACAGGCAGCAGAGTTTGGAAGAGCTGCTGCCCCTGGGATTGGACTCATGCTGGAGAGGGTCATGAAAGACTTTCTCCCATGGGATGGACCCCATGGAAAGCAGGGGAATGGCCTCCTCCCCTGAGCAGCAGCAGCAGAGAAACACCAACTGCCTGGTTTTCCCCTAGCCCTACCCGCCCTGCCTCCTGGAGGAAAGGGGAAATGTGGTGTCTGTTGTAAGAGATGGAGGAGTGGAGGAGAAGGTTGCCTTAAAGATGATACCTCTTATTTTAAGCTCTGATTTGTTAGAAATAAATTCTTTATATCCTCACCTTGGAGTTCATTTTGCCTGTGACAGTAAAAGATTTCTAATAGTCCTCATTCCTGCTGTAGCAAAACCCTTCAGATTTTTTTCTTTTCCTCTCTTCCCTGTTTGTATGGGGTGGGGGAGGATGAAGTGAGAGAATGGCTGTTGGTGAGTCTCTGGCATCCAGCCAGGGTCAAACCACCACAAACTGCATAACATTATGTCAACAACAAAGCTGGGGAGAGGAAGAAGAAGGGGAGGTTTGGGGTCTCTAAGGGTGCTGCTGCTCAGAGGGTGGCTGGACATGGGTTGGCTTGTGGAAGATGGTGATAAATTTCCTTTGTATCACCTGTGGGGTTTTTTACCTTGTTCCTTCACCTATTAAATTACCTTTATTTTAAACTACAAGTTTTCTTGCTTTTGTTTTCCCTGTTGGGAAGGAGTGCATTTTTAAACTGGAATCCATGGAGTACTGAGAAATATTCTCAAGTGCAGCAAAGGACACCTCCAAAGAACAGAAGAATTAAGAGAAATCAAACCAAGATCTGTAGAAATATGATGTGTTACATTCAAAGGACCAAGGATGTGCATACAAATTTCCTCCAAAAAGAAAGCTTTGGAAATGACAATGGCATGCATTAAATGTAAGTTAACACAAAGTATTGAGAGAAAGTAGCGAACAATAGTTCAATTTACTGAAAAAAAGGCATGAAGGCTCAATTTTGATACTCTATTTCAGTGTAATTCTAGAAAGAGAAAATATATTTTCCCATGAGAAAAAAACCCCAACAAAACCACCAAAACACATTAATGATTCCTTCTTTTCAAAAGCAAGCAGGAGAATGCAAAGTGACAGGCATAAATGTGTGTAATATCTAAGAATTCTAACTTAAAAGATTTCAAAGCAATGACAACTCAAAATTCACAGCAGTTGTAAAATCACATTCCTAATATGCTGAGAATAACTGGATTCAAATTTAGATTTTAATTAAATTATGAAACCAGAGAAACTATTCAGAGAAGAATATCAGTACTTGCCAAGGACAAAACCTTGTCTTATGTGAACATTATCATTCTACCTTCAGGAGAGGGGGAAGAGGGATGGTCTGGTGCAAAAGGTGCTGGTATGAAATCTAAGTTCAATTCTTTGTAGACCCCAGACAAGTAATTAAGCTGCATGACCCAAAAAGCATTTTCTGACCTAACTCCAATCAGACTTTCAGTGAGAGACAGGAAGGAGTCAGCCACTCCTCATCTGGTCATTGAACAGATGCCTATACTCAATCCTTGCTATTTCCACCTAGGCCGAGCTGCTGGCAAAGGCAGTGCCAAGAAAACCAAGTGTACTCTGGATGGCTGTGATTTAATTTGTGGGGAACCTGCTTCTGACACATGCCCAGCACCTACATGAGCCAAATTCTCAGCTGCTGGTTAGACAGCAAGCCTGGTACATGCATCCTAAGGCAGTGGTGGCCTAGAGCTGGTTCTGGCAGTGATGGTACTGGAAGAGAAAGACTGGAGCCACCATGACTCCCATGAGATGACAGGTGACTAACAGCTGAGACTCCTCACCACAATCCTTGCTGGAAAATAGTGTGTCAGATTTTTTTTAGTAATTCAGATAAAATCAGTCAGGACTGGAGCAGATCTCAAGAAATCAGCTGATCCAACCTCCTGTCCCTTATTGCCCTTACAGCAATTCAAAACAACAGCTACAGAGATTAAGGTACTTCTGTAGGAAACTGAGTGTGGGCACAGTGTTTAAAGTGCTGCAGAGAGCACAAGATCAGGAGAGTGGCTAATTCGTGCCCAGGGTCAAGAGAATATCAACCACTTGAGTGCCCAGGGATGTCAGAAGTTCAGCAGCGTTGCAGCTAATCCATAATTCAAAGTCTGAGAATGTGTTACACAAGGGCATTCCAGAAAAAAAGCAGGACTAGGTCCTAGTCACAGTCCTGGCTGTTATCTCTTCTCATCTTAAACAGCTCACCTCTGTACTTCAGTTTCCACACCTGCAGACCAAGGTAAATAGCATGTGCCTACTGCAGTACAGCCATTTGCCATTATACTGCAAAGCACTGAGTGTCATTTAATGTCATTAGTGTGGTCTAATTTTGAGTTATCTTCAATAAATATGGATGTGGCAAGAGGAACTCATAGCCAAAACCCATTTTTGTATGGCTATTGCCCCTATGTAATGGGACTAGATGAAAGAGGCTCTGCTTAACCCATCCTAACCCTTCAAAGGGTTTAAGCAGAACTTTCCTTGTGCAGCATGAAATTATGTTTTAGCATTGACCACCAATCCGTTTAAGAGCAAATACATTGGCTGACTTGTTTTGCTAATAAGTGCTGGAGCATAGAAACAGTTTTAAATGGCTTAACCTCCTCCTCTTCCTCAGTCACCAACAAAATTATCTTTCCGACTTTACTGGTAAAACATTTCCTACCATCTCAGTCACTGAAAGCCACAAAAGGCTTTTCCCCCTAAATTAAACTTGTAATGTATTAGGCAAGCAGTTCAGCAATTGAGAAAGAGCCAGAAACCTGCAAGAAACCAAAACAGAGCCCCACACAGAATACACATAACTGTGCATTATTTTCAGAATTATAAAAGAACTGGTCTGGCCAGTTGAATTAGCCAAGATTTAAATCCCTGTGATATTAAATGACGCAACCATAACAAACTAGGTTTGCACAATGGCTTTTTACAAATTTGCAAAGCACAGACGACTTTTCCAAACGTTAGCCCTGGCTATTTTTATCTCGTGGCTAAACTCTAACTCCATAGGAGTGTTGCTTGATCAAAATATCAGGTGTTTCACAGGCAAACACACATCTGGAAGGCTGTGGACCATTTTATGTTTATGGGCTCAGATATTTTCCCCAACAGATAGATGTGGGATCCCCCTGAGACAAATTTAAGCCTTCTGACTAATAGGCTTCCCATTTGTTGGTTACTTACCTTGTAACAATGGGATTTAACAGGATGCAGGTTGCAAGCTGCTGATTTATGTATCAATCAACTTAATTCTGCAGAAGATTTCTTCGCATTTGTCATACTGCAAGAGAAAGAGCTCAGCCATTGCAGGCTGTGGGGAGGAGGGCAGTGGAGGATTAGCTCGCATAGTTATGGGAGGCTCCTTTCCAGGATCTCTTGTTTCAGAGATCTTCTGGGACGCAGGGCTGAGGGATCACAAGACCAAAAGACTATCTAGTGGGGACAGCACTGAGCAGCCCCAACCCCACAACAATCCCTTTACATTAAAGTCTTCCTCCTTCCAAGGATTACATCTGAGTTGTTTGGCTGCTGGTGCAATACCTGGGTCCCCTTTAGACTAGCATCACTCTGGCCATGTCTGGTCACATCTGCATTTCCCATGTGGTGTTTCCTCCTTCACTGCCCTCTTTACCTGCCTTTTGTCCTGGGCACTTTTATCCCAACCCAATGCAAAGGGACTCAGCCCCAACCTGCATCCAGCTCCTTTACTCTGGCTCCCAAAACAAGCCTGCAGTTAGAGCACCATCTGGGATGCACCATGAACCACTCCTCCACATCCACACCCCAGATTTTGTAGACTCTTGGCCTGTGCTGTAACTCTGGAGCAAGTACCAGGTTAGATGTCTGGCCAGGGACATGCTCTGCACTTCAGGATGCTTTCCAGAAAGGAGCTAGTCCCTCAAAGTTGGGCCGTTGCCCCGCTCTCCAGATGGATTTATGCTGGGGCTGCCAAGCAGGAGATGTAACATGAATGTCCAGTGTGAGATCATGGGCTTTGACACAAGGATGCAGCATGGGAGCAGCTACAGGAGAGACCATTCCTGGCCTCCTAGTCAAAAACATGTTTCACAGGTAAACAGTTGGAGGAGAGGGCCTAGGATTTGTTTTCTCTTTTATCTCCCCTTGTTTCTGCAATGTTTTCTTGCATGGCATATTTCTCAGAGTTCTACATCACAATACACCAAAATTTGGGACTGCACAAATTTATCGATCTGCAAGTGGGAGTTGTATCCCTCAAAAAATTGGCCATGGACCCAGAGACTATAAAGTAGCTTAGGAAGCACCAGCCTGCAATATTTGGTTTTTGCACAAATTCCAGGAAAGCACTCCATGAACTAGATATCTTTGGGATTAGCCTATTAGAAGTCCTTTCATTGAGGCATGTGATACAAAGCCTGATTTTCGAGTCAGAAGCTTTTGGTTTAGGCAGTACATGCAGTGTTGCACAAGAGGATGTACAAGGGACAGAAGGACACCACATTGTCAGACACTGATAGGTCTGTAGACTGGCTGGCAAAACTGGCCCTTTAGTCTGGAAAGCTTTGCCTCTGGTTTTGAAATTGTTGCTCACAATCATCTCACAGACTTTGCTGATTTTCTGTGAGCTTTGGTCCAGTAAATACTAACTGCTGGCAATTTATTTGATGAGCCTATTGCTCCTCAAGGGTCTGAGCACTTTGAACCTTAACCTAAATGACACAGTGTGACTTTCATTCTGGAGAAGAGTGTGAGTACCTTTCAGCTCCTGCGTGATATGAATTACAAGTGAAACCAGAAAACGTGGTTGGACTTAGTTATGTAACAGCAGGGCCATGTTACACAAGTGCCAAATCCTCTGCTGAAGTCAAACTAGCGACGTGTAAACCAGGGGACACCACTAGCAATGATGGCTGGTCAGCAGATTGTTGTCAGACCCTGCCTACTTACTGACTACAAAGAGCTGTCAAAATGGTGCTTTGCTCCTCATCTCACCTCAGGCCCTGATTCAATTGTGTTGCAAAGATGAGGAGAGGGTTTGGGGCTGTTTTCCTCTGCTGATGACAAGGGTAGTGGCCTGCCATGGCACAAGGCAGCACTCGGCCATGGCTCCTTGGGGAGCACAATATGGAAATGCCATTGAGTCACATCCAACAAGGTCCTTCACCACTGCTGCAAACTCTTCCTGGAGGCACTGTCAGGCTTGTCTAACCCCCACGAGAAGCTGCTCCTCATGGGGCACCCCAAGGCAGTGCTCCCTGCTCTCGGCTGCGTTGGGCTCTGGGACGCCATTTGGGAGACAGCCTGGGCACCAATGCAGCCCTCACCACCCCACTCAGTACACCAGGGCTGGATCTGTGGCACTGAGCCATGTTGTATGGCACACGGACAGGACAGGCCATGCCAGTGGTGAACTGGCACTGTCAGGGGGGGAGGCAGAAGCTCTGGGTACAGTGGTGACAACACTCGAGAAGCCCCCTACTCCCACAGCACAGCCCCATTTGGGCTTCAAGCACCACAGGCCAAGGGTTCACCTGACAGCTACAAGAGATAGTTCAAAACAGTATTGCTTTCTGGTCACATTAGCACAAGTTTCTGTAATGCTGGAGCCTTTCCTTCCATGCTGCGTCACGTGCCTGGGGCAGGAGACCACGCAGCTGTGCCTGCAGGACACATGGATGCAGCTCCTTGCTGCTGGGGCTGGGCAGGCTGTCTGCTGGGTTTCCTTTAGGATGAAGTGCCTGGAAGTTTTTGTCCATCCCTTGTCACCTCCCGCTGTTGTATGATGCTCAGAGTTTCTATTTTAAGCAGAAACAGTCAAAATGAGTATGTCACAGTTAAGGTGACTCACGGCTCAAGAACACATTACTCCAGGTTTTAAAAGGACACTATGTATAATCTGATTTTTGAAGCCTGAGCAGGCTCAGTCTATGCTCCAGACATGCCAGAGAAACTTGAAATAACCCTCTGTGGAGGCTAAGGCAACTCTGTTTAAAGGTATTTCTTTCAGAGTGAGAAAAGTAAAATTACCCTGGCTAGATGCCAGAGGACTGAGAGAGGAAGGTCAATGTGCTTTTTCTACACTAGGGATATCGTGAAGTGCTGTGAGAGGAAGGACCAGTGTTTTGCAAGTTCCAGCCCATCAAACACAGTGCCCTGGGATGGTCCTGGCAGCACCTGGACCTGCCAGCCACCACACCTCGCCCAACTCTAGGGGTCAGGGTCCCCATGCACTTCTCAATGCCTTCTCTCATTGCCATTTTCTCCCTGACTTGCACTGAAAGGACCAAGAAAACCTCTGAAGCATCCATTGGGTGCTGAGGAAGGTCACTGCCTTAGACTAGCCGTGTCTCCACCATGGATCTGTTGTCAATGCTTAAATATGGGCCGTTGGCAAGAGGGCTCAGCCTGTGCACACCCAGTGCCTGCCTGTACTAGTGCATCCTGAGTGTTGAGGAGCAGGAGGGCTGCTTTTCTGGTTTGGTAGCCTTTTCCACTACCTTGGCAGAGGACTGAGCAATGACAATGTTGGGTGGGGTGACAGGAGATCTGAACCCTATTTTTCTATTATAGCTGCAAAATAATAAACATGCCAGCATGAATCAGCCAGCACACAAAGATACTCAGGTCCCTTGTGTCAATGAAGCACAACTGCATTGTTTAAAGAACATCTCCCCAATGACATACAGGAGTTTGACAATATCAAATTCAGGTTCAGATTTTTCTTGCAGAAAGGTTTTTACAGGTGTCTTAAACATCCCTAGCAAGGTTTGCTGAAAGACGTGCTATGAGGACAGCGATCTCACAGCAAGAGGCAGAGGATTACCTCATATGCCTGTGCCATAATTCCCACTGCTGGCAGCCTGGTGTATGCCTGCAGGATAGCTGGCACATACCACCAGGGCACATGGAGCTGCCCTGAGTGCTGCTGTAGGTCTCCTCCAGCACTGCCAGCTGGGACAGCTTCCCTAAGAGACCAGGGTGTGGAGAAGCCTTGGCACAGTGACCCTGACTGGAGGAGCACCATGCAGAGGAGCCAGTGACCCATGAAGCAGATATCCTGCGTGTGCCCTGGAGTACTGTGTAGCTGGGCTACCTTGTAGCCACAGAAAAAATTCCACCATCAGTTGTAATGCAGGAGACTGTGAGGAGCTCTCACTTGGTACTAGCAATTGCATCACCAGCTTGTCCTTATCTTTGTCCAAAAGTGCAAGAAATTGTGATGCTAAAAGCCTTTCTGTTTGACAAAATGGAAATTATGAGCAGAGTTGCTATTTTGTAAGAAAATCCCATAACAGCTCAAGTCACCAAACTGGTGTAACCTTCTCCTGGGCTGTATGTGGGTGCACAGCTCAGGGTTCCTGGTGTCGCAAGGGATGTAAGATTATCTATGTTATTTCTTTTTTATAGTGTTTCTCCGTGTTATAATTTAACACCAGCTGGCAACTAAGTACCACTCAAGTGCTCACTCAGTCTCCCCCTTCTTCCCCCTCACACCAGTGGAACAGGAGGAGAATCAGAAAAAAGTCAGGGTTGAGATGAGAACAGTTTAATAAATAAAATACTATAATAAGAAGAAAAAGAGAAAGAACAAAGACAGAAAGAGAGGAATAAAACCCAAGAAAAAGAAGTGATGCCCAATACAATTTCTCACCACTCCAAGGAGCTATCAGCAGCTCCTGGCCAACTTTCCTCATTTTATTAAACAGGCATGAAGTTCTACGACATGGAACATAACTTTGGCAAGTTCAGGTCACCTGTTCTCCGGCAGAGCATGACACACTGCTTCCCTTTCTGGCACATTGCAATCTGACTCTCCTAGATTTTACACTAAAATATTGTATCACATGTACTAGCAGAAGTGTGGGAACTGAGGGGGGCAAAACTTCTTCAGATTGTCCACAGTCTCCATGCCAGAAGAAATGTGTTTCCTGCTTCCCCTCCTTGCTCCTCATTATTTTATGACTAAGTTCCAGAGAAGGAACCAAAATAGTGAAACAAAACCGTGCTAAATGTGGAAACTTTTAGGTTAGCTGCATCAACATCATGAGAAAATTGTAATTTAGATAAGGAAGCTCAAAACTGTGGCAGAAAATGAATTTTTTGATGAATGTGCAAAATCGATGGACACAATGCGTTCAAGACAAGCAGAAGGATGAGAACCAGAAGAGCTATTCTGAGAACTTAATTGGTTTGGAAAACCACCACAAGAACGGGCATTTATGCAGCAACTTTCTCATTAAATGCATGACAAAAGGGAAAACTTCACTGGAGAGGATAGACATGGGAGAGACATATGTAGGACACATGGATGGATGAAAGAATAAAGCAAGTGACCTTCCAAAACTTATCTCAATGTCCTGAGATTTCTTCATTCACAGATACCTCTGTCTGCAATAGCTGAGCTTCTGGGGATATTTGGCTTCTGCTGTTGGTCTCCAGCTCTCCATGTGAACCTCTAGCTCTGCTGCAGGTTCACATGGAAATGCACTCAGCATTTAGACTCTTACCTCCTCAGTTTCTCAGCTGCCCCAAACATGCTATGAGTATCACCTTAGGTGGCTGATGAGCTTCTGGGAGGTTAATCGATTGAGGTTAATTAAAAAATAAAGGTGAATATATATATAGAAAGTTTTATTCTGCAAGTATTTTTATAATTTTTGATAGAAATTACAGTGAAGTACATAATAGATGAAAGAGATGTGAGATTTTATTGCAATGGTAACTTTTTTTCAGAATATAGCATATTGCAGGCAAGATTTTTCTAAACAAATTTCAAACATACAGTCGGCCCTCTTGCCCTTCATGCCCCCCATATTGCAGCTTCAGATCTTAGCGGCATGATTTTTTAGCAATGAAGGAGACCCGTTTTCACAACTACGCATGCGCCACCTGTCGTGGTGGCAGCGGCGCAGGTGGTGGTGACGCGGCCTCCATTCAAGGCGGAAGTAGGGCTTCGCGGACCCTGATTAAGACCGCGGGTCCGCGATATAGGAGACTTGACTATATACGCACTGGTGAAGCTTTCATTAAAATGCTGTTGTTGAGGGAATTTCTTAGAGCACAATTGTACAGAAGGCAGGTTAACTGATTCTTTATTAACCAACAGTCATAGCTAGAAAGAGCTGGAAATTTTCTAACAGAGTGGTGTGCATGGGAAAACATAGTTGTGATGAATCTCAAAAACACCAGAAAAGAGGATGATTTCTGTGACATTTAATAGGGAAAAAATGTAAACTCCCATTCGGGTACCTGGAAATTTTATTTTGGCACTGCCAGAACACAATATTTTTATTTCGTAGTCTAATAAATATGTATATGTCAACATTCACAGGATTCACATTGAAAACACTTCAGCATTCAACACACAAACTTTTAATGCATTCAAGTTATTTTTAAATTGTGATCTCATTCTAACTCTTGAAATTATGGACCTTCCTGTCCCTAAGACTTGAAGATTCTTGCTCCATGTTCTGTGAGTGAGCTGCCTCTGGATTGTACGACATAGCTGAATACAGTTCTTGGAAAACCAAGTTGACCCTTTAGTGAGGAACATGCACTAAAAGCTTTGAGTTGAAAATTAAACACATGATCATCAGCTGCTTCTCTGGAATGTTACCCAATCCTAGCACTGCCTGAGGAACTTCCTTCTTTTCTCAAGGTTCTAAGCAATAGTTCTGCCACAATATCAGAATCCAAACCCTGGTTCAGCCTCTATTTTGCAAAGTTTTACCAGATAGCTGTTTTAGCAGAGAGTGTGAGGCAAAATAGTTATCCCAGTCAACATTTTAGAAAATTATTAGGAAAAAAATACTGTTGTTGTAGTTGTAGGAAAAAAAAATCGCTGCTGATAGACCACTGCAGGTGTGTGATCATTTCTGACCTGGCCTGAGGCCAAAGATAAGGGCCTCTCCCTGTCTGTGCCTGTATCACTGAGGTTGGATCAAGACACTGCATCTGTGAGGAAATAAGCTCTTTCCTAAAGTGGGACCAGCACAGCCATTTTTCAAGGAACCTAGGCAAAACAGTGATAAGCTCAGCTAAAACTTTTGGAGAAACTGGTGCTCTAATAGCAGCAGAAGTACTCTGCGCATATCTGCAGGGGTTTTCGAAGCGTGATTCACAAGACCCCACAGAACAGGTTAGGTGGGATATAGCCGCAGCCCAGACGTGGGGTCCTTGTCAGTCCTTTATAGAATGCTTCCTTGTAATCAATATGGGATCCTCTCCTCTGGCACAATTTGTGTTACTTCAACTTCACCTCCCAGCATCCGGAGAGTAGCCTCTTTTGCTGTCAAAACTCAGACAAGAGTGACACTACTGGAAATGTCATTAGAGGACAAAGATCAAAAACTTGAAGACACCAGTCCAGGCAACCAACCTAAGGCCACATTCCTACAAAAATGCATACAATCTTTTCTCCAAGAAAGAGAGACCATCTCCAATTCTGGAAGAGTAGGCAGCAATGAGGAAAGCAGCCAGGCTGTAGGAAAATTGCCAGGCTCTAGGAAAGCAAGAGTTGAGCTTCCTGCAAATAAAATTAAGCTAGAGCAAGGTGGAACTGCTTTCTTCAAGGAGACAACTTGGCATGCCTTATCCCATTCTGCTGTGTGTGGACAAGACATTGCAGAGATCTAGCCTTAAACCAGGCACGAGCAAGGACTGGTTCTTAGTCATTGCCCAGTAAGTGCCTTTCTGGTCACCTCTAGGGCATTATGGAGATGCAAAAATCTCCATAACCTTTCTGCGAAACAACAAAGGCCTCAGGTGTTTGGGTCAAACCTGAAGTGAGTGGTGCATATTTCTGATTTTTCAGACACCTGTGAGAGTAAAATCATCTCCATATGGATGTTCCCATGTTCAGGATGACAGGTTAGGTTCAGGTTAGGTCAGTATGACAACAGGTTAGATTAAGTAACAGGTGATAGGTGATAGGTTGGACTTGATGATCCCTATGGTCTTTTCCAACCTTACTAATTCTGTGATTCTGTGACTCCTCATGTGGATTTCTTTTCCAATATCTGTTTCTGCTACAAAAAGGTCTCTGTGCCTGTGTACCTATAGCATGCAGCATTGGCATGTCAAAAGCAAATCCATTTAAGAGCAAATCCTCTTCTACTTTAGGCAATACAGAGTTTGTCTACTTATTGCATCTTGTGGGACACCAGCTGATGAGTTACTTATGCTTTAATTCACATAAACTTAAACTTCAAGGCCATGCTCATTACCCAGCAGGGTTGGAGCAGTATCTGGGTTCTTAGCTAGGGAAGCACTTTGCTGGCAGAGCAAAACAAGCTGAAGCACTTTGCAGAAGGGATGGAGAGGGCCACATGCCTGAACTATGCAGAAGGCAGGAGATAATGATTATTGAGGACAGGCAGTTTGGGTTCCTTTAGCATCTTCTCCCTTCACAGCAAGTCCAATGCTACCTCAACTTTCTTATGCAAGTTTTCTTATTGCTAATCAAATGCAGTATATCCTCGCTGCATTGCGACCCCTCAATTACAACCTCGCTGATTTGCGAGGAAAGTTTCTCGCAATTTTGCTTCAGCCATTTGCAGTGTTCTCTGGCAGAAGCATGCACAGTGCCTCTGCTCCACCGGGGGGTGGTGCCGGTGCTCCCTGTGGGGCGGGACTGGCCCGGTCCCGTGGGGTGGGAAACAAGTCACACTGTCCCCTGTTACTCTAAGAGCAGCCAGGGACTGACCTCCCCCCGCAAGCTCATGTTACTGTTTCCATGGCTACAGGCGGGGAAGGGAAGCACCCCAGGAAAGTGGGGCTGGCCTTGGCAGCGGGGCAAGCCCTGTGTGCTGGGACAGAGCAGCAGCAGGACACGGTCACTCCGCTGCCACAGCTGCTACCCGCCCATGCCGCGCGGGGCCAGGATGGCACGTGGGGCCAGGACGCCATGGGCAGAAGCACCAGGGCTGGGGGGGGG
>WEKX01015119.1:0-63042 GCA_013390025.1 Pitta sordida | reverse complement strand
CCACATCCACAGCCTTCCTCTCATCTACCAGGTGAGTTACTTGATCATAAAAAGAGATAAGGTTGGTCAAGCAAGACCTACCACTCCTAAACCCATGCTGACTGGGCCTGATCTCTTGGCCATCCTGTAGGTGTTGCATGTGTTCAGATCAGTAGTATGAATCAGTTTTAATGGAGGGAGGAAAAGTCACACCATCTCCTTGAGAAAAATCACTGGAAAAGACCAAGAGATGTTCCCACATCGAGAAGAAGCAAAAGTCTAGAGCCAGGAACTGAAGTAAGTTGTTGCCACATGCATTTTTTTGAATTTGAAAGTTTTTTATGTAGTTTTTATGTAGCGAAAAAAGGATGTGGCAAATTCTGAATGTTGTTGAAGCCAGCTCTGATTAACTCCTTGTCTCCCTTAACCTCTTCATTAGTGACAGTCCACTTACATAACCTTGAAAACAAGAAACAGTGTAATGTACTATGTACTTTCAACTTTTCAACTGGGAAGCCTGCTCTGGAAGTCTTGATAAACTTTGTCCTCGCTAAAATTGCATCCGGTGGTGGAATTCCATACTATTACTACTGTGAGGCTTCACTCTGCCAGGCTTCACTTCCACAGAGCTGGGATGTCTATGGCATGAAGGGACTGCATGATTGGACTGTGCTTTACAGTAGTGAAGAAAGGAGTTTTCAAACTTAGTATCCTCCTTCTTGAAAAATGAACACAAGAGGAAGACCAATGGGTCCCTATGAAGTTCCTCCCATCATAAATCATGTTAAGGCTTGTTGGAAACAGAAGATATTGCAGCCCTATTCATTCTCACTAGGCAACAGGGAACAATTAACTTCCCTGATGGAATAAAGTATCCAGAACAATAGGATCCACCATCCAAAATGCAGGCACGTGACAAAAGTCTTCTGAGGGAGCTGAGCTATGCTGGGTATTGCTGGGTAGTACAAACAATGTGCATGAACCACTCACTGGAAAAGAGCTTGGAGCTGTGAGCAAAATGTTTCCTCATGTTAAGCAAAGAAAGCAGTGTCTGTTCTTTGTAAATAACCAGCTAGATTTTGAAACAATTCTAACACTAGAAAATTAACTGAAAAAATCCAAACTTTGGCTAAACACTAGGGTCAAAAAAGGATAATAAATCCTCTTTTTCCTGTTAACAAAGCCCGCAACTTTATTTTCTATAGCCTTCAAAAAATAAAAATTACATCATGAATAATTTTGGAAATTCCTAAATGTTACTTCAGTTGCTTGGCAGTAGCATCCTCTCCTGTCCCCTCTTTCTCTCACAGCAGCCTTGCAGCAGGGACAGTGTCCCTCCAGACTCCAAATATTTGGTACAACTCTGTTTTACATGATTACAACCACGTGGCAAAAAAAGTAGAAACCACAAAAAATGGCTTTTCTTGATGGTGCAGGCTGAAGAAGACAAATGTGAAGGAGAGTGGGTCCAAGTGAAGCAATCTGAAAGATACTATGAGTCTTTGGAGTGGGGAAAGTAAGGAAAGGTAGATGTGAACACCAGAGGCAAGCCAGAGCAGGGAGTTGTAAGAGCAGGGAGGTCAAAAACTTTAATGATAATACAGATTTATTAGTAGGGAATACGAAGGTAGATGGTGAAGAACTCAAGGAAGACCTTAAGAGAGAAAATGCCAAAGTAATGGCAAGTGAAATTCAGTCTAGACAGATGTAAAGCAATGAGTACCTTTAAGGAAGCTCCAGCTTCATGTATAAATAGCAGTTTATGTGCTCACTGCTGCTAGTCAGGAGGGAGGCCATGGTACTGTAGACACTTTCTTGAAAACATAAAATCACTGTTCAGCAACAGTCAAAGAACAAATAAATGTCTGGGATTACTACAAAAGGAAAACCCAATAAAATAGCAAATGTCACTGTGCCACTATATGAAGCAATTTTGCACCCACGCCTTGAATACTCTGTGCAGTTCTGGATCCTTGAAAAGGATAGAGAAGTGATGGAAAAGATTCGGACAAGAGTAACAGGATGAGCAAAGGTGTGTCAGAGCTTTTGTACATGGTACAGTAGAATTCTCAAGCTGGAAAAGAGGTGAGATGGGGACAGGGTAAAGCTGTGAACTCGCTAAACACAAGAGAGAGTGGGTAGTGATCGAGTGTTAATTGTGTCTCCAGGACAATGTGGGACCAGATAATGAAGCTGGCAGAAGCCAAAGTCAAACCAAACAGGAAGAAGTTTTTGTCATGCAGCAGGCAGTGGACCTGCCGAGGAGGTCCTTTACAAAGCAAGCTGAGAATGCGAGGAGCTTTCTTGCTCACCCAAACGTTTGGAGGGGTCCATGCCAAAGGCAAACCACAACAGGCTCAGAAAATCCTCTGAGCTGAAAACAGCTGAGGACTACAGTAACTGCTTGGTATAAATCTGGTTATGACTCCTGTTGAGGGCAGGGTAGGTGAATGTCCAAATCAGCACAGCTTTCTTAGTTGGAGTAAAAGTAGATAAGATAACACTCAAGTAAATATGGGGATCCCAAAGGAGCTAAGGTGGCAGCATGCAGCACAGCAGAAGGTGAAGTCAGGGGTTTGGGTGGAACTGGCACAGTTAAACTGCAGTCCAAAAGAGGCAGAAGAAAAGCTGCTGTTTTAACTCTATCAATGCTTGGGCTGAGCCTAGACATGCCCCTCTGTAATCAGGAGCAAAGCTTCCACTGACTCCAGCAGATCAAGCCCTCCAGACACAAAGGCGAACAGTTAAGTGAGGAGTTTCAGAGTCAAAGAATATCTCCAAGATAACAGAAGACACAGCACAGGTGAGTCTGTACAAGCAGAATTTGCAGTTTATCTGTGCTTGTTATCTATCAAATGGTTTCAATCCTGATTAGATCCAAGTAAATTTGGAATTTAGAGATACATATTCCTTTGCAGAGTCTGCAAGATCCTAAACAATATCTACTATGTAGGTATTGCCCACAGCACAGTTTTGGTTTTTTAATCTTTTTAATAAGCACTTTGAAATAAGCAGTGTTGCCTCGACTTCACTTGGAGTGTGATATAATCCAGAAGTGAGAAAGTACAGAGTCATAGCCAAGGTGCAAAGGCAAGGTGCAAAGCCCTTCAAAACACCAAGAGTTTCAATTTTCCTTAAGGGTATGTGGGTTTAAGAAATAAGGCCTCCAAGTGTTCCTTTTAAATGGAAGGAGTCACTATTCATTAGTTACTCAAACCACTGATTATTGCATCAATTATAAAAATAAATGTTTCTTCCCAGAAATGAAGAATGCTTCAAATTCCAGGGGTTATTCCTAAATATCAAGATTTTTTCTGGTACAGACAACAATTACTTTGGCTAATGACCTTGAGAAAAGCCTTTCCTGTTCTGAGGTTGTGTTTTCCTGTAGAACGGATCTTGCATTGTTTGGTTTATGACTCCTACATGCAGTTTCTCAATAAGTGCTCACATTATGGCCAGTATTTTGAGAGAAGAGTCTTTTATTCTTTCAGCTGAAGTAGTCTGTTTTTCTTGGAATGCTGAAAAAACAAATAATTTTAAAAAGCTGATCTGATTAACTGGGTTGAACTAGAAATGTGCCAAATTGCTCTGCAGACATGGCATAGCTGCTGACCTGGACGGAGACTGGAAATCGTTCCAGGCTGTGACATGCCATGTCTGTTCACGTCAGCTGTTCACTGGGAAATGCACAAGGAAGCAGCTCGCTGAAAAATGTCCTACAGCTTAGGGCCCGAAAAGATTCTGTAAAATATATGGCTTGTGAGGAAACCAGACGCTCAGACCCAAGGAATATAATGTCTCACAGAATTTATTAGGATTTCTCAGTTTTCTTCCAGTATACCCAGGACAGCATGCACAGATGGACACACAGCGTCTCATGAAGGACTTTACAAACACCAGACCCATTCACCCCACCTGGTTCTGTTTTTCAGCCCGATGCCACTAGCCCTCAGCAACACAGGTTGTTTCTTCACTTCAGCAGCAATTTTGCTCAGACACAAGTCTAAATGTTCTGCATTTTGGTTATAACAACCCCAAGCAGAACTGTAGGCTGGGGATGGAATGTTTAGAGAGTGGTCAAGTGGAAAAAGACTTGGGGGTATTAGTTGACAGCAAACTCAACATGACCCAGAAGCGTGCCCAGGTGACCAAGAGGGCCAACGGCATCCTGGCCTGCATCAAGAATGGTGTGGCCAGCAGGTCAAAAGATGTTATCCTTCCCCTGTACTTGGCACTGGTTAGACCACACCTTGAGTATTGTATTCAATTCTGGGCTCCTCAGTTCAAGAAAGATGTTGAGGTGCTGGAACAAGTCCAGAGAAGGGCAACTAGGATGGTAAAGGGGTTGGAAGATAAGCCCTGTGAGGAGAGGCTGAAGGAGCTGGGTTTGTTTAGCCTAGAAAAGTAGAGGCTCAGGGGTGACCTTATTGCTGTCTGTAACTATCTAAAAGGAGGTTGTAGTCAGGCAGGGGTTCCTCTTTTCTCCCTGGCCTCTGGAGACAGGACAAGAGGTCATAGTCTTAAGCTTCAGCAGGGGAGGTTTAGACTTGATATGTATTAGGAAAAGGTTTTTCGCTGAAGGAGTGATGCAGTTTTGGAATGGGTTGCCCACAGAGGTGGTTGAGTAACCAACCCTGGATGTGTTCAAGGGGAGGCTGGACGTGGTGCTGAATGATATGATCTAGATGTTAGATGTTAGTGGTTTAGTTGGATTATAGGTTGGACTAGATGATCTTCAAGGTCTTTTCCAGCCTTATCAATACCGTGATACTGCAGTTTGACATTTCTGTATGTATCTTTGTATTGTGTTTGCTTCCCTGCATGCTGCTCAGCAACCCAGTTTGCAAAGCTGGACATTTCTGCATTGACAGCTCCTTGATCCCCACTCTTCAAGGCATTCTGGCAGCAAGAGGTTACATCTGTGGGTCTCAAACAGCTTTTCAGAATCCACCCTCTTGTTTGTCTTCCTTATCACATCTGCTCCTCTTACACAAGTTCAGTGGGGAGGGGAAACTGTTACATGAAGACAGATGTTTGGAAGAAGAGATCTTCTCCAATGAAAAGCCTCATGACAGCTAAGGACGTTGCCTAACAGAGCTTTTGTTAACTTTTAGGAAGGAGGAGCCTTAGAGGTCATTCAGGCTGCAGTCTGGTGAGCATTCTCTTTTGAAAGAATCTCTTCCATCTGGGCCTTTAATCTATTTTTCTGCTATTTTCATGTCATGCCATCACAAGTCAACGTGCAGCTGCACCATGAACTGGCCTGGGGAACTGATCTGGCTGAAAACTCACTCAGCTGAAAGGAGGGGAAAAGAGGGGAAAAAAATTATTTTCCAGCCAGCTAAGATCTCTGATCTTATTTACCCCACAGCAGCACTAACAGTTGTGCCACCACCAGGGAGGTAACCTCTTCCCACAGCTGTGGTGGCTGCTGCCAATTCTTCCTCAGGCAGCAACCCGAGCCTTGCCCTGCAGCCATGCTCCTTAGCAGGAACTGAGTTTTCTCATTTCATTTCCACTACTTAGACAATTCTAGCTTGTGTAGACAGGCAGTGACACATGGATACCCAACATGTGATTTGAGGAGGTCTTATTAGAAAGCTCACATGGGACAGGATCTGCCAGAGCTCTCACCTAGTAAATACAAAGGCAATAGGAGAAAAGTTTCTCTGAGTGATCCTTGCTTGGGAATTTAAGTAAATAATTTATATAGAGAAAGTCTTTTTGTAGCTTCCCCCCTCCGCTTCCCATTCCTGTTAACCAGTGGATGGATGCAGCATTCCCTGCCTTGAGACCTCTGGTCCCAGAGAAATTTTTTGACACTACGTTACGTACTTCCCTTTTGGGATGAATTACTGCGTGGAAACAAGAAGCTGGTAACATGTGACCCACTTGCCACACACTACAGCTCTGTCTGTTAATAGGTGTGACCTTTGTGACTAATACAGCACTGGAAGGGTGCATTAAATCCCTTCCTCCAGCACAGTTGTCAGCCTCATCATCTTATCACCCATCCAAGTAAGGATGCTGCCATTTCAAAGCCTGCCAATTCCTGCAAGACACACAAAATCCTGGATTGGGTCCAGAAATCAGTTAGAGGATGAAGGATTGGTGTCAGGAGGTGACAGCAAAAGTCAGCTCCATACTGTATCATCCCCATGGATGGAGCTTGGTCTCCACCAGGGTGACAGCCCCATCACAGCCCTTGCTGTGTGTTCAGCTTCCACCAGTGATAAGCATTCCATGACTGCATAACACAGGGCCAATAGCTTCAGTCACACCATCCCAACACTCTGGCAGATCCTCTTCCTGCCCTCTGCCCTCTGCCTGCAGGTAACAAGGATTGGCTCAGGCACAGACTGTATGATTTCCTGTTTTCAGGAGGGGTGTGAGTGCCAAGGGGCCTTGCAACAACCGGCAACTCCCAGTGAAGAAAAATCATTACGGTCCATTGAAACCACTCTGCTGCTGAACCTAAGACGGGGAAGTTTTCTTACCCAGGTCTTTGGCCTGGGTGATCCTGTAACAGACCCTCCTGTTTAACCATTCACACCCCTCAAATCACCACCAACTCACCAAACATTCTTATCCCTAACATCCCACACCAACAGTCCACACTCCAGTTTCCTTCCCTTGGATTGTTGTCCCTTCCCCAATGCCCATTCTATCCCTGTCGTCCCTCAAACCACACTCTCCCCTCATGACCCATGCCCCAGCCCCCTCCTTGACCCACGTCCTTCCTACCCTCATTCCCAGAGCTTCTTCCTGACGTTCTCCTCTACATTCTGTGCAGCCAAATCCTGCATTTTTGGGGCAGCATGTACCTTGACATGGGAAGGCAGGAGGTGTCTCACCAAACTCAGCCCCATGTCCAGCCTCTGCACACCCTCACAGTGATATATTGAGTGCAGCTGCGGGGTTGTGGCCCCCCTTTAGAGCATTTCTGTTTGCTGTGGCTGTGGGGCAGGAACAGGTCCAGGATACATCACAGAGCCCACTTAAAGCAATGGGCCAGCGCTCCCTATGGACAGAAGGAGCACTTACAGGCAAAGAGAAATCAGCTGACAAGGGAAACATTTATCTTTATCAAAGTGCTTGGTCAGTTAATGTTTACATCCCCAACAGGGAGACTTGCAGGGAATTAGCAAGTTCTAAATGCCGAATCTGGAGTATGTGCTGGGAATTGCATGTGAAATAGGCGAAGGACACACAACCATGAAGAAGGAAATAGGAAGACAGAACTGTACTCTTAACCTTGAACCTCCAGATAATGCTAACGAGAGAAGCTTGGGGACGGGGGGGGAAATTCCTGTGGGATTGGTATGAAGGTGACTGCTTCCTGCTGCAGCATGCTGGGCCAGCACATCTCCAGCCACACAGCACATAGGGGTGACATAGGGCTTAGAATAATTTTCCCAACAGCAATAAAGTTGTGATGGGGATGGATCCCACCATCTTCATGCTAAGATCTGCCAGACAGTGAGTTATCCTATTTCTGTTTGCTTACCTGTCTCTCCTGCATTTCATTCACTCAGTGAATTCACTGTGTTTCATTGACTTGTGGCTCTTTTACTGTCTCATTTCTTATTCAGCTTTGCAAACATTGTCCTTTTGCTACAACTCTCTTTTTTTTTTAAAGAATGAATAATCTATGGAAAACTGTATGTGGAAAGCATACAAACCATAGTGCTGCCAGACTCAAAAGTTCAAGGATAATTATAAAAATGTTAGAAATAAAGATTCTGTCTGAGGGTCAGCTTTGAACTTCCTTCCTATGTGCGTGAGGGAGGCATTAGTTTTCCAAATGAACAGACTTTTGCTCTGCAACTGTGGCACCCTGGAGTTCCCTGTGTGTGTGTACTGTGGGCTCAGCTGGGCTGCTTTCCCCTCCCTCTTTCATCCTCAACCTGTACCAGGGCTCTGCTAGCACAGCTTTAAAACCTGTTCAAATGGTTGATCCAGCTGAAAAATACCTGCTGTTTTTTTTCAGGGAAAAGAACCAAACAAAACTCAGCCTTTTGCTGAGTTATATCTTCTCATCAGATTCACCACATAGAGAGCAACTGCTCAAGCAGAAGGAGTAGATGCAGGAGCAGCAAAGAATGATGGAGAGGTGGTGGCCACACTGCTACTTTTCTGTTTTGCTGGTGAAGATGAAGCCACAGGATCACTCTGGCTCTTGTGAATTGACTGCTAACACAATACAGCCCCTCTCCAAAGTGTGATTACGTATTTTTCTCCATCCCCCTACATGCATTCTCTCTTGTCCTTGGCAAATAATTACAAACCAACATGACCTACATAAACGCTCCTCCCTCATTTGCCTCACGGCACTGTCTAGGATTCTGCTCCTCCCCCTGCCCCTCGACAGCCTGGGAGAGAGAGGCTTTGCCAACTGGATACGGAGGTGTCACGGTCCACCCAGCTAGGCTGGACGCATGATATTCGTTTGCTGAATCTCAAAGTGCACAAGAAAATTCTGAAAAGAGGTTTAACTTTGGTCGAACAGTGAAGCTTTATTATGTGCCCATAAAGCGGGAACGTGATAGGTGAAAGTGAGATAGGAAAGGTAAAGAGAAAGGGAGAGAGAAAAAGAGTGTATAGCTACCACCAGACGACCGAGTCCTCAGGGCGTCCCTACAGACCATTGTTAATGCAGTGTGGGAGAAGCTTCCAAAGTCCAGTTGCTAAGAGGCCATCTTTTATACTAGATGTTACCCCTCGCCCCCTCCTCTGTCCCAATCTGTCTTTCTCTGTCACGTATGTCCAAGGAAGTGTCCAAGGCAAGGTCAGTCTCGAGTGGCCTTTTGCCAGGAAGTGTGCTTTCATGTTGCAATGACAGCGCTGTATGATTCACAGCATATCTCGTTCTGTCCCTCCATGCTAGCGAGGAGGTTACAGCGTATCTGATTCCATCCCCCGGATAATGGAAGAGAGTAGGCATATCTTGTACCACACTGTCACATTTCAGTCTCAGTCCAGGGAGCATCACTGGCAGGCCAAACTCTTGTCAAAACCTTAGCCTCAGTTTTTTGCGGTACCTATATTGTCTCTGATGACAAAGTTGAGACAATATTCCTCTTCCAACCGACTCTTACAGAGGTGATGGCCAGGGTTCCCCTCACATGGACTGAATGGAGAGGTGAGGCAAGTTGAGATACCCTATTTTTGCAGGTGGGAAAGACAGAGAGGTAGTGTGAATTGCTCTCTACTCCCTCCCTCTTCATCTGCCTTTGAGGTGCTACTTTGGGCAGCATCCCTGAACACATCCCCAGGGTATGGAAAACATAGGTGGCAGGCAGGGGTGGGAGTTTTCCCTTAGGAAGGACTGCCTCTGCAGGAGGTGTGGTGCTGGCTCAAGGATTAGCCAGAGGAAGATGTGCTTCACTAGAAACATGACTGAGAACTTCACTTGCCTCTAGACTTCATCCACCTCCAAACTTCATCCACCTCCATTCCTAAAGAAAATCCCAGTTCCCTGAGGCCTATGGGAGCTGTGCTGCTGCCTTCAGCCTGGGCTCATTTCAGCCTTGCTTTGCTGTCTCTGCAAAACAAGTTTGTGCCACCACCAGGAGTGTATTAATACACACCACAGCTTTACGTCACAAATCTACAAACTCCATCTGGAAATGCATTTTTTAGTCTAAAATTAAGCCTTCAGATCCTTCTCTTCAATCAGTCCTGTATATGGCTTCTTGGTTTACAATTAAAAACTCCAGGGAATAGAATGCCAGGTCCTGAAAATTTTCCTGAACCACAAACCCACATTTGCCTCATGGAAGAAGTGTCTTATGCTTTGGCACTGCAAAGACCTCAGTTCCCTCCTCCTGCCATGGTGTGCTCTCTGAGCTGTGCAACGCTGGGGTGCCACAGTTGCCTTCCCATGGCAGGAGCTGGGTAAGGCTGGGAATTCATTCTGAGAAATCAGGGGCTCCAAGGGCTAGTTCTTACCTGGAAGGCTCAAGAGAAAAATTATACTGTTCAGCCTAACACAGGAGATGAACTAAAGGATGAATAAAGAGTGTTGTTAATGTTAGTGTTTCATCGGCTTCATTGGTCTATTGTCTCAGAAATGGAGAAAAAGCATCATGCAGCTCTCTTCATACCAAAATAAATACGGCCAGGGTTCAAAACAAACTTAAGAAAACAAAAGTATGCATTGTCTGCCAGGAATAAAATTAGAAACTGGGCTATTAAAATATTTATTGTCTGCAAAGGTCTTTGACATTCCTGAGCCTTTAGGATCATTTTTGAGATTACTATTTCAAATGCTAGAGATGAACAAAAATTTCTGGTTGGAGTAGTCTCTTTTTATTATCTTCAACAGGCTATATGGGAGCATGATAAAACTGGATGTTGTCCTTGATGCTGAGCTCCTCCTTGTACTGCCAGCAGTAATTCTCATTATTTGGACACACTGTAATGTTTTCTGCAGCATACTCAAGGCCAAGGATTAGCTGAGGGAAATTATCTTGAAGTGTTCAGTTATTTTACTATCAAAAGTCTTAAGAGTGAGGCTGCATGAAATTATGCTGGCATTTTCAATTTATTACCACATGTCCAAATAGCATTAATTGAAGAATAAACCTGTCAGAAATATCCTTGTTATGACATGCAATTTGTTTCTGTAACTCCATTTTTAAATATACAGCAATACATTTCAGAGTCTGTTTTTCAACAGTCTTCAAAGGGATAGATTGGAACATTCCATACTGCACAAGGACACGTGACCTGTGCAAAATCTTGTGAAACAATGTTCCTGCAGGATTGATACTCAGATCCCAGCTCTGACCAGGGCCACACCAGGCTCAGGGGTAGTCATCAAGCCACATTGTAGCCTTTCTTCAGATTTCCTACTGTCACTGCTGGACCAGCAGTCATATTTTCACCCGCTTTTAATAGGTGAACTCTGCTGTGCCATGCATTGTACACTTAGCAGAACATCTGTCCAGCCAACTGATCAGAGTATCTGTGGGTGGCTATAGTGTCAGAGGTGTGACATTATCCAGATTGGATTGAACTGAGAGCAAGGTATCTTCCAAATATCCACCCTGAAAAAAAGAGACAGATGGGATCTCTGCTGAGGGACAGTGGGACAGGACACTGAGAACAGCTGTATCCACCCTTCTCACAGTCATCATGTTAGTCAAAAATCCAAGAGCTGGGACAACGTTTTTTCCCTTTATATGAATAGTAATATTAAAATGTAAGGAAATGCTGTCACAGCCCTGATGGCTGTGTAACTGGCCCTCCTGGAGGTGCATGGCAGGGGGTGCATCAAACCTGCACCGCAGTGCCCCAGACATAATCTCTGCATGGAGGAGCTGGGTACAGTCTTCCATCTTCTCATCTCCCAACTTCCCTGCCAGCACTAGAACGAGTGATGCCCACAGCTTACTCAACATGTTTTGGAGTTCTTGGAGATAGGAATGGAAGTGCTGAGAGATGAGCCTGTGGGCACAGCTGACATTCGAGGCAGCCAACCAACATTTTCAGTTTGCCATTCATGTTGAGGAACAACCCACAGGAGTGTGCAGAGTGTCTCACACTTGGCTCTATGCTGCCTGTGCAGCTATGCTTTCACCAGCTCTCCAGATTTCATCGCAGTTTTACGGTATTTGCTCTTTCCCTTAAATCTAGCTCACAGAGTCATCTGGTGAATATAAACTTTGTATTAATGTTCTCTGTTTGAAGTTATGAAGGTATAAGAACTCACAGCTTAAGCAGCTCCAAAGAGTTAACAATATCTTGGAAGATATTTTCAGTCCTCATCAGTTGTGACAGATAATTATGGAACTGAAGAGATTTGCAATTTGTTTATAAATACAGCTTCAAAAACTAGAACTGAAACATCTTCAGCAAACTGCTCAGCTTCATCGTTAATTAAGAAATCACATTTACACATGCATTTAAAGTGTCAAGAAATTGCAGGAGCACTTCCTCTTCCACTTTTCATGTTAAATTTAAGAATCTTCTGGCTGGGGGAAAAGGAACCCTGACGGCTCAGCAAACAGAAAGAGCACAAATACTGACACACTGGCTGTGTTTTATCTCGTTCTTTTGAAATCCTTGCCATGAATTTGTTGTTAGATGTATTTCTGACTGAGTAGGTTCAAGGGATAATTTGCCAGTCCTGATTCTACCTTAAAATTTATAGACCAATAGTAGGTAGTTCAAGTCTTGGATACTGCAGAGGGGCAGGAAGCCTATTGCCCCCCAGCATATTACCTGACCAAAGAATCTGAGTGTGTGTGGAGAACACCCAGCTGACATATTTTCTTTCTTTTTTTTTTTTTTTTAGTAAAACAAGGTCCTTAAGATGTACATGTGGTGTTTCAGTATACACATGGTGAGGAAAGAGCTCCAAACCCAGCCTCACTCAGCATCAGCTCCTCCTCTGTGTTCAGGGAAGATGTTTTAATGTCTGGGCCCTAGTGTATGGCTTGGGGGGCTCCCTTCCCAGGCAGAGAGCTGCTCAAGTGGCTCAGCATACTGGGATGCTGCAGACTAAGTCTTTTCAGGTGCTTCCTATAAAAGAACGTATAAAATGGTGCTATTGCTTTGTCATCACCATTCCAGAGAGCTTCATATATTTACACAGCATCAGGAATACATTTCGTGCTCATTAGGCAGTGATTTATGGTGCTTCCCTTATCAAAATCCAAATTTCTCACTTCAGAGCAAATTCCTTCCCACATTCCTTCCTTCCAGCTCTGATTTTCAAGGTTAGCCTCACATAGTGATGTGCACTCCACCTTTCCATATGTGCAAAAATGCAAATCTCTCAATCACTCATGTAACAGCTCCACTGCAAATCTCTGCAGATGAGATTGCAACCAGTAGCGTCACGGTAAACATGTCTTATTAGAGATCCTCAATCCCCTCATATCAAGGTACTCTGCAAAAGGAGCCTAACTTTATGGATGTTCCGCTGGAGGACTCTGCACACAGTAACTGTTCAAATCTACGAACACATTGTGTCTGCCTGATTTGGAAACTGGGAACAGCCTTTCCATATATGCTGGAGCTGGAAATAGGAATGAATCCAGAGCTGCATAATGCAGTTTCCAGCTCCATCAATTATTCTTTCTTTCTTACATATTTTTATGCAAGCTCATCTTTCTTATTCCTTGATCCAAGGAACTTGAATATTCAGTTTTGCCCATAACCATGACTGTAAATTTGGTCCCTGACCATGCAGCCTGATCTGCGTTAAATACTTTGAAGTTCAATGTGTATGTGAATTTGGGAATCTAGCTCAGATCCATATCTGGTTAGAAACACCCTTGATATGAACAGACAGTAAAAAATATCTCAATTCCTCTGATCTCCCTTTTGGAATAAATAATTATTCTGTAGGCAGATGGTCTTTTCCAGCTATTATGGCCAGATCACATTGAAAAGTCCTCCAGAGGCCACCTCAAATAACACAGAACTCCCATACAAGACCAACAACTCCAGCAAAGAGTGTAAAGTGAATAATCAGAATTTCCACTTGGACCCCACCTTCTGGCAGCACCCTCAGGACAGTGGGCATGGCCACCCTGAGAGCAGCCTATGTAGCCTTAGCTATAACATGCTACTGCTTAGCACAGTTCTCATCCCACAGGTAGAAAACAAAGTTACATCCATCTTGAACCAATGCAAGGGAGAAATTTGGATGTTGTTTTATAAGGGCAAAGTTATGCCTTAACATACAGAACATGGGACTAAGGTTGGCAGCGCAGGAACTGCTGGGTGCTGACCTGCATTTCATGGCATTGCTCCACCCAACTGACAAGGATCATATACTCCCAATTAAGCAATATGCTTTTTTTTTCTCGTTTAGTTTTAGGGGCAAAGTCCTGGACACCAGCACAAGAAACTACTCAAGGGTTTAGGCTGAATTTGTGTCTGTATCCAACAGAGCAACTTAACACTCAATGGCTATGGGGCCATCCAGCCCTAAAAGCTCTGTAAATTCACCAGGTACTTCCCAGACAATATTCTTGTTTGCCAAAACTGCTGAAGTCAGCAGAGTACCACAGCCCACAGTTTCAGAGGGCAGGTATCTGTGAGGTCAAACACTGGAGAAACCCCAATACAGCTGAGCCAGGGCTATTTGTATGAGTCCTGTGTGTGGTTAAAGGCCACTCAACAAAGAACAGGTGCAGAGAGCACAAAAATGTTTTGTTCTATTACATGCTTCCAAACTCTGGAGTATTTAATTTCATAACTTTAATAAAATGATGGTGCCACAGTTTCTAACCGGTGTTTTTATTCCTAAGTTTTAAAAGAAAAAAAACACATCCTGAAGTCCCGCAAATATTACCATACAGTTGGGTGTCAGGTTGGCAGGACAGCATCCATTGGCAGTGCTCGCTGTCCACATGGACCATCTGAACCCTTTACACCCAAAATGCCTCTGTAAGTTGGGGGTTTCTTTCTCATTTGGTTTCTAGGGTTACAAATACCTTGATTTATTTTCTCCAAGTTTTCACTTCAGACTTGGCTCCTTCACAGGTTCACAGGTTATTCTGAGTTGGAAGGGACCCACAGGATCATCTAGTCCAACTCTCAAGTGAATGCCCACCCAGGAATCACACCCACAAGCGTGGGACCACGGGCACCACGCTCCATCCATCCAAACCTCACACCAACTAGGCCATGTCATTGAGCTCCTCATCGAGTCTTCTCTTGAATACCTCCAGGGATGGTGACTCCACCACATCTTCCACACCACCTGTTTCTTTTCCCAGCTTGCTTCTCACCTAGGCAACTCTGTGTATCTAAAATAAATCTCCAAAACAAACCTGAGGTTTTACCTGGATCAAATGTTTTAAAATAGACATTTGTTCAGCTGTTTTGATTCAATCCTGTGTATTGGTATAAGGTAAATAAAGTGATACTTACCCAACTGCAGCTGACTTACACTGAATTTGTTAAAGTTAAATCTATATCATCATTTACCCCCTTACCCTTAGTTTGGCAAGGTAATGTTATCTCAGGGAACAACCAAAGGCAGCTGTAGCATTGGAAAGCTGTTATGTCCCAGCCTTGAACATGGGCACTTTGTATTTAACATCTGTTCACACTCACAAGCTGCATCTGAGTGTAATTTTCTCCACTGTCCACGTTGACCATCTGAACCCATTCCACCTGAGGTGTGACAGTTCAGCTTCTAAAAGGATTTAATAGCGCCCCAGTGTTTACAGTTATAAAACAAGTTCAAAGTGTTTGGGGTTAAGGCTGCTTCATATGAGAAGGTGTGAACTAAAGTCAGTGTGTTTCCTTAGGAGACAAGTTTTGTTGTTTTACTGTAATCAATTTACCAGCTCACCTTGTGAAATGAGTTGGACTTCTGTAGAGCTGTCCTCATGCTGGAGAGGAAAAAACATCAGGCTTCAGGGAAGGATCAGCTGCTGGTCAAACTCACCCTTGCAAATGCAAGCAAGCCCTAGCTGAGTCTCCATGCTCCAACCTGGCTGGCAGCTGCTCAGGTGCTTCAACATCCCATTTCTTCATGGGAAGGTGGCACACGTGTCTGTTGAGTCATGAGTCAGCTGAAGCCTCCTAAAACCCACAGGAATGAAGCAACACATGCCTGGTTCACTTGGGCAGGCTCCTCTGGTTTCTTCTTCAGTGGTTGTGAGGCCCTTCCATTACAGGCTTACATCTTGCTGTTTTGTACCACTGGCAAAGGCTGCAGCAGAATGAACCATTGTCCTTGGAGGAGTCTGATCCTCCATGGTGGGAAGGAACCAATTCAGAGCCCTGACTGCAATGTCCTTCTCTGCACACACACTTGGGCTTGTGTCTTGCTCTTGTTAGTTCTAATTCTTCTCAGAGCTTTAAAGCAGGGTGCCCTGCTCATTAGCAGAATCCACAGGCAGCCTGTGGGAGCACATTCCTCCCTCCCACCAGAAGTGCTTCATCAGTTCATCACCCATCTCCATGTTAACATTTTGGCTAGTTTTGCTTGTTCCTCCCTATGAAATTTCATCAATTTATTTAATTGCAAAAGTCAACCACTATATTCAAGAAATGAATTACCCTACTGCCACAAGAAAGGTTGACATTTAGTAGCCTAAAAGACATGTATTTATGACCAAAGTAGTTGTTATTCTGAAATACAGTATTCATTTGTAGAAATTTCCGGTTGGGGAAAAGTAATCAATGACACATAGAACGTGCTAAAGCCCCACAAAAATAGGGACTTAGCTGTTCCTTAAAATGGTGACATGTACACAAATGATAAAAAAACAGTTCAGAAAGTTAACCAGTTTAGTCCTAGAGCAATGCAAGCATTTAAAAACAGATTTACAATGCACTGAAAATCTGATTACATAAACTAACATAAATGGATTCAATGTGTTAGAGGCCAACACTAAATCTTCAGCTGTTTACAGGAAAAAAGGCAATGGGGAACTATACATTAAAACTAAGATTTATTTCAGAAAGCATAGAAGAAATGAAATATGCTGACATAATGAGTAAGCAGAAAGAAAGAAAGCATAAAATTAACAATTGTCAACTCTTGCTCCAGGATTATGACTATAAACTAGAGAATGACATTTATTGTAATGCTAGTCCTTGAGATGAACTGCAGAAGTTTTGATAGAGTTTGTCAAAACTTTCACTGTTCCTGATTCAAAATTTGTGCTGCAATTATGCCTGGTTATTAAAACTAATGGAGACATTCCTGCAAAATTCTATGCATGAACTCCTGCCTTTGCTGTCAGGATGAGGCCCTGCATGGCATGATTTCAGGGGCCAGAAAGAAAGATTTGAAGGCTTTCTGCACCACTCTGCTGTCACCCAACACCTCTGTTTTTCACCCATAGCCTCAGCCAGCTGAAATATTTTGTCAGTCTTATCACATTGTAAAAGATTTTGATGCTATTGACAACTGCATGATTAGCAGGCAGAGCTGTTACTCTCGCAAGGTGCGGTTGAATCAAGACGGGGGAGGAGGACATCCCCTGCCCTGGACACCAGCTGGAACTGGAGGCTTTCATTGTCATCAGGAGGAAAACTGCAGCTCACAGATACGTATCTTACTCTCTGGGACTGTATCATCGGGTGAGGGAGACAAGGAGGAAGATTTTCCTCCAGAGCATGAAGACAAGAAGGTTGGGTTATGGAGCATCTTGTTCTGGATGTGGCTTTTAATGATCTAGAAGGAAGAAAGCCTATATAAATATGTACATAAAATGCCAATCAAAAAAAATCATCACAACTAATTATGGTGTAAAATGGGTTTTTTACACTCTCTTGCTCAATACCAGCATGGCCATATATTGGTGGGATGGTGTGCTTCAGAAGTGGAGGCCATTGAGTCTGAATCTGGTTGTTTTCAGCACAGCAGCATCCACTGGGGTTCACCACACTCAGAGTGTGTGAAATTTCAGAAATTTCACCACATTAGCTTTTTTGGGTGTTCCTCGGTGAATATAGCTATTGTTTGGTTTGGTCCAAGGCTTCACAGCAAAGTTATTGTCAACTCTATGGAACTTCCATTCTCCCTTTCTTACCTATCTATCTAGGCTTTACCTTTATAAATGCATTTAAATTACCTTAATCCTGCTTTAAATCTATTTTGAATAAAATTCATTATAATCCTAAAAGGACTTATGTGAGATTCCATGAATGTTTGTTGTGAAAATGTTATAGCTTTTTTGTTGTTGCTGGGCCCTTCTTTTTCTCTCTCTCTTCGTCCCCAGAAGGAGTGTTCATCAAAAGTGTACAATGCTACAGTTGTTCTTAAAAAGTAGCCAGTGGCACTAGAGTTGGGATTAGATATAATTCTTTTACTGGATGTATAAATCAAAATAAATAAATGGAAAAAAAACCCACAGGCAAACCATCCAAAGGATGGTTTCAGATCCTGAAAAGAATGTATTATGCTTCCTCTTTTGAAACTAGGTCTGCAAGCCCATAGATTGGCAAAAGAGCAACTATTTTTTGAAAGACCAAATCAGCACTGGTGGTGTCCCAGTTCAACGTGTGAGCTCCAAGGAACCTGCAGTGCCAGGCTGCTGCACCACAGCAGAAATCACAGCAAAGCAAAAGGTCAAATCAGAGTCCCTTCAGTTTATAGGACAGTTTTCAAAGGTTCTGCCACAACCTTGTGCTATCTCCAACCCCTTCCCTCTGGAAAATAGGTTCACAGGTTATTCCAAGTTGGAAGGGACCCACAAGGATCATCTAGTCCAACTGCCAAGCGAGAGCCCATCCAGGGATCGAACCCACAAACTTGGAACCATGGGCATCACACTCCACCCATCCAAGCCTCCCATCATCTAGACCATGTCACTGAGTTCCTCATCCAGTCTTTTCTTAAACACCTCCAGGGATGGTGACTCCACCACCTCCCTGGGCAGACTATTCCAATGAGCGATAACTCTTTCTTTGAAAAAGCTCTTCCTAACATTCAGTCTAAACCTCCCCTGGCGCAGCTTAAGGCCATGTCCTCTTGTTCTGGTGCTGGCAGCCTGAGAGAAGAGATTTACACCCCCCTGACTGCAACCTCCCTTCAGGTAGTTGTAAACAGCAATCAGGTCACCTCTGAGCATTCTCTTCTCCAGGCTGAACAACCCCAGCTCCTGCAGTCACTCCCCATAGGGCTTGTTCTCCAGCCCTTTCACCATCCTTGTTGCCCTTCTCTGGACCCTCTCAAGCAGCTCAACATCCTTCTGAAACTGGGGAGCCCAGAACTGCACACAGTACTCAAGATGTGGTCTGATCAGTGCTGAGTACAGGGAAAGATTAACTTCCCTAGTCCTNGTCCGTCCAACCAATTCCTAACCCAACATAAAATGCTTCTGTCCAGTCCATGTTCTATGAGTTTCTCCTGAAGACACCACCTACCAAGTCAATGTTTGCGACCCTGACTGCACGAACTGCCGCCCTAACTGCCTCTTAATTGCTCACTTTCAAAGCCTCCGCAGTTACTCAACCCCCGCAGTTAATCCCTGTTTTCCTACTCCAGTTAGCCATGCTCCAGTTCCCTGAGGAGTGCCCAGCTTTTATGTCCTTGGCACTCCTGGGATTTCCCCATTGCACACCATCATGGGAATGGTCTCAGCACTGGAGGACTGGCACAGCTGTATCACCTTCAGAGATACTTTCCAAGGTGACCTGAGGTTGAAGAGTGTCCAGCTTATTCTGATACAAGTATAAATTTTGACTTTGTATTACTTTAGGCTAGAAACCTGTGTTGATTTGAAGTTGGAGCAAAGGGAAAGGCTGCGTCGGGCATTTTATCTCAACAGATAATGTGTTCTTTTTCACGGGCTTAGAAGATCTTCATTTTCCCCTGTATTTGTCATGAAATATCTCCCTTTGCCAACTAGTCCAGGTGTTCTGCCAAAATACTGTCTATGCAGCAAAAATACAACAGAAGGAAGTGCAGTAAGTAATGTACAGATGGATGGGAGACTACCACTGGATGACAGAGCAGGTTATTTCATCAGATCTCAAACGGCACGTGCACTTGTTTCTGACTCACCTGGGGCAGGATGCATCACCCATCGCTGCAGGTTATCTGCAGTGTAGTCACTGATGTAGGAAAATGTCATGCAGGCATGGCATCAGGGCTCATCAAGGGAACCCACACTTTTATAACATGATTCACCTCATGGTAATTCTGGCATTTAACCTGGTGAAGGTGAATCAGGCCTTATTTGCCTCCATTGACTAAAAGGGAGCTCAGAGCAACCAGCTCTGTCACAGATGGTTGCACTATTGGCATCTGCAGCGAGGTGAGATCCTCTGAGTCACTTAAGATGCCTTAAAGTGTAATCATGAGACTGATTGTCTCAGATGTTCCTGTTCACACAGGTCAAAATTCAAAGAGGAAAGAAACAAGAGGGAACTTGTGTGAAGGAGATGATGTGACTTGGTACCCGAGAGATGAGTCACTCCAATGTTTCTCCAATGGCCAGGAGACAGGTGGATGGATAACTCACATCACTGTCAGCACACAGACACATCCATTAGCCTCAGTGACAAAGCTATGAAATCTCCATTTCTGCTGTAGGTGTATAATTATGTTAAGAGAAAAATCTGAGTCATGAGTGTAATTCAGCCTCCCTTCAGGTATATGACACATAAGGTGTTAATCAGTTAAAGGACTGGAAAATGCTGAAGTGATCAATATTCAGCATTGGTGAATCAGAAAATGAAGTTTCTAGGATGCAGCATACAGAGAATACATGGTTTGAAAATCGTGGTGGGCAGTATATTAGTCTTTCACAGTGTTTTTGCTGGAAGATAAGTGTGTCGCTTATTAAATCCCTACTACTTTTAAACAGTATAAGAACGATATTAAGCTATTAGAGAGCGTCAAAAGAAGGGCAATGAAGATGGTGAAGGGCCTTGAGGGGAAGCCATGTGAGAAGCAGCTGAGGTCATTTGGTCTGTTCAGCCTGGAGGAGACTGAGGGAGACACCTCATTGCAGTGAAAACTTCCTTTTGAGGGGAAGAGTAAGGGTAGGCATTGATTTCTTCTGTGTTTACCAGTGACAGAACTTGAGAAAACAGCCTCAAGTTGTGTCAGGTGAGGTTTATGTTGGATATTAAAAAACAATTTTTCACTCCGAGGGTTGTTTGGCACTGAAACAGGCTCCCCAGGGAAGTGGTCACAGCACCAAGCCTGACAGAGTTCAAGAAGTGTTTGGACAATGCTCTTAAGCACATGATGTGATTCTTGGGTGTGGTTCTGTGCAAGGCCAGGAGTTGGACTCCGTGATCTCTGTGGGTCCCTTCCAACTCAGCATATTTGATGATTCTGTGATTCAGTGAAGTGGATTCGTCCAGCTGATGTCTGGAGTTGTAGGTTTTCTTCTTCTAAATGGATATAAAAATATCTCAAGGTATGCAAGCACACATATACAATATCAGCACAAACTCTTCCAACTAGGCACCATGTAATTACTTAGTTTATAAGTGGAGTGCAGTTGTAATGGAGGAACCCTAATGTCTACATAAACCCAGTTCAGAACTATACTGGTACTTAATGATGCTTTAAGGAAGGTACTGAATTTACTTTCTTATTCTAGGATAATTATTGGAAAGATGCAGCATTGTTTGGATACCCTATTTAAGCATTTCTCTTTCCTCACACTCTGTTGTGATTTGGGCAAAATCCTTCTGATACTTGGTGTAACATTGATATTCACCCAAGCAAGAAGAAGGAACAGTAAAATGACCTTTTATTTGGGAAAGGTTCATGAGAAAAGATTACTGCTGAAGCATGGATCTGGCGTCAGCACCGAGCAGGATTTCCACCATCAGGCCACCTCATTTCCTAGGAAGAGGGCTGCAATGGGGGTGACCAAAGCACTGAGGCTGGTGATATCATTCTGCACCCTTAGCAAATGCAGGAAAACAGCAGTAGTCAGGAGCAAGAAAACCCACAGATACAGGCAGGGCTGGAACAAAATATAGAACGAAATTAACTTGTTTCAGCATGACTCCCTCCTGGCCAGTCCCTGTGGGCTGCTACTTCACGCTGGAGGTTCTTCTCCCCACCACAGTACAACAGGCAATTTTTTATTCAGTCTTTTAATGACTTTGATCTGACCCATACCAGGTCTTTTAATGTTTGCCTCTTTTCCAGTGTTCTGCAGCTCCACAAATCCTCCAAGATACCATCAGCTCCCCACTGGAACCTCAGGAGAGTTGAGACACACTGGGTGACAGATACAGGGAACAATGCTGGTCTGTAAGAGCACAAGATAGAGATGGTCCAAGGCTTTTTACTGACTTAGCTTGGATCCAGCTAGACTTAGTTTGGACTCACGTTAGATGCAGTTTTTTAGATGGACATAACAAGTGGTTTTGAAATGACCCATACTACTTCCTTCACACTGTGCCTAAACTGATTATTCTCCAGGAGCTCGAGAGGGAATATAATCCATGTATAGGTGTACACTCGGCTCACACACAGCCAGGTTTTCAGAAAGAAGGCCTTAGCTTTGTCCTGAATGGAAGTTGTTGGACTATTTCCAGATCCAGCATTACCCTGAAATACGCAGTACTTTCTTCATGTGGTGCTGGTGCTAATGAGCTATGTCAGACCCTAGCTAGCTCTGCATCTGTAGCACAGATAAGCTCCAAACTGGATAATTCAACCACAGATGCCTGGCGCAGGTTTTAGCTACAAACACCTCTGTGATTGCTTCAGTCATAGCCCTAAGTACTCTAGGGTGATTTTCATTAGACCCAATCAAGCTGAAAACGTCTAATTAAAGGAGCATTCCCTAATCTCTTCCTTCTCTTCTAGTCTCAGTTCTTCCCCTTTCAACAGTGCTGTTAATTGTACTAACCATCTGATAGCTGTTAATCTTTTTAGTCAAGGTGGACACAGAAAAAAAAGAAGCATTAAGTAACTTAGATGATCACGAAAGTCCCGGTGGAATGCGGACTCACTTTCAAAGGGGGGGTTGCATTGACCGGGTCTACCAGTCTTATACAGGCAAGGGAAACTGATATTTGCAGTGAAAATGCATCCTGCCTTCTGAGTGATTCCTTCTTGGAAAGAGGAAGCCTAAGCACCGCTTTGCCAAAGCAGTGTAGGAGCACAGAACTATCTGCACAAACCATTACTCAAGGCTGAGAAGGAAGTAGGGTGCAAAGAAAACAAGCAATGTAACAGCTGTGAAATTCTCAGCTCTCTTTGTCCTCAGATTGTGCTTTCACCCACAGGTGGAGCAGAAAGCAAAAAGCAGCAGACATTAGAGAAAGCAGCTATAAACTCAATGCAAACTCAATATTTGGTACCTTCCCTGCCTTCTATTCTCCTGTGTCCTGTCTGCTGGTGTTCAGCCCATTCAGTTGTGACAGCACAACTGTTTACAGGACTGTATCTTGAGATGGGTTAATCATTCGATTAAAAAAAAAAAAGTCCTGGCAAGAAACATCAATTCTGTGATGGAAATAAGAGATTGTGAGAATAATTGAAACTAGCACTGCCATTGAGCACATGGAGTTAAGAAACAACAGCCCCAGCTCCCTGGCCAACCTGGCCACAGTGTTCAACATTGTCTGAATTTACAAAAGAAGCTGCTGTTAGAAGCAAGAAATCCTCTTCCCTGGGATTTTTTTTAAATTGTTTTGTTTTAAATTGCTAAGCACTGATGTGTTTCATCACAACAAATATTGTGGCTGTCCTATTCAGTGTTCATTTTTGCCATATTTTGTCATGAAAATTAAATTAAAAGATAGAAAATGGTATTAGAAATATCTGAGAGGTGAAAGTACATACATACCAGCAGTTGCAGAGTGCAGAATCATAAGGAAGTTTCCAATTTCAGCAAAATAAAGCCTTTTAAACCCACCAAAGTAATGGGAAAGATTATACTCAAGACAAAAAGTTTCTCTTTGGCAATACTACACATGGCTGTACTTCAGAAGAGGTGACTACCCACCCATGCCATGAGGGTGACTCCTGCCAGCAAGACTTTCAGGACAAAGTACGTCTTACGTGTCCCTATGCTCCCAACAAGGAAACTAAAAGGGTGGAGTTGCTCCAGCTTCTTCTGAGATTTTTCTTCTTGTCCTTAGCAGAGGTGGAAATTTTCAGGCTGCCTCAGTACCACCATTTTTAACAGCATCAGGAACATTGCTCAGCACTCCTCATCCTCTGCACCACAAAATCTTTAGCACAGGCCTTGACACATTTTAACCAGTGCCAAGTAGCTCTCCCAGTCGGTTCCTGGGTAGCATTCAAGACCACCATGGGCTACCATGGTACCACCGTGCTCCCAGCACCATTTTCCATGTGGCCACCCTGTTTCGGAGAGTATGAGGGTTTAATGCTATGGATGCAGGCTGTTCCTTGCCAGCTGGTCTCCATGCCAGGGGATGGCCCCAGGCAAATTTAATTTGCTAGTATAGACACAGCTTCAGTTTCTTTGCATTGAAGTTCCTTTCTCACTCATTTGTGTTTTAAAACCTTTTTGGTTTGTCAACTGATAGGTAATTTAGACAGCAATTTAAGGACTTATCAGAATTCATTGTTTTATTTTCCTGGAATGAGTCCACTGTGAATCAAGTGCTCTGAGGCTTTACAGCCACCTTCTGCAAAGCTGGGAGAGCTGCTGGCAACAGGCACCCAAGATGAGTGTTTTGGTTAGGCAAGAGTCAAATCCCATTTTTGTTTGTTTGTTTCCAAAATCTCTTCCTTTTATTGGACTGAAAGTCCAGAAACTTACCTGAGCACTTTGAAGAAGAAATCAATCATTTCTTGGCAATTCAAAGCAGAGTGGCAAACCACAATCCCAATTTGCTAATACCATTCTGTCTTAGGGAGTTGCCCTCACAAAACTGACATCTGAAGAGGAGAAGTAAGAGTCAGTCCCTGATGTCCTATAATTGCTGTGCTTACGGGCTCTGCCTACATTTTGTCCTCATTGTGTGGATAACACAGTCAAACCCGCTGTATGTTAGAGAGCCAGGCAAATACTAATGCCCAACTTAACATGCAGCTCATGTGCCTTTAAATACCGGTGAGAGCTGAGCCAAGCCATCCACTGCAGCAATTTCTGGACATATGTGCAGAGCCCCCCTCCTCCCCTGAGCCCTCCCACCCTGGAGCTGTGAGCACACACGGGCTGCATGGAGGGGCTGGGGATTGGTGCTGCTGCCTGCCATTTCACAGTCACCCCACTGACGTTTCCTCCACACTGTTGACTTGATCCCGTTTGTAGCCAATGTAATTATAACATGGAGAATCAACAACAGTTAACGGTTTAAGTGAAATGTAATTTAATACCCTGAGATTACTGTGCTTAGACAAGATTTTGCTTCACGTGAACCATTCAGGGAATGTGAAGAGCCTGCATACTTCTGCTAAAGTAATTCTGGACAAAGGAAAGATTGACACTGGCTTCCTCAGACACTATTAAATGCTTCAGCGACTTTGGCATGAGTTTCTAATCTGTCATTGCTCTTGGAATTCCACATACGAGAACAGGATCTGTCTGAAAGCAGAGGTTCAAAATCCATTCTCCTTTTGGGCAAGGAGTCTATGTACATATATGGATATATTCTTCTTAAAGAAGTAGAGCACAAAATTCCTGATCATCTCTAAGGGTTTGCTTAGTCCCTTGAAGAGATTATACTTAATATTTCACTTGCAGTGCCATTGTATCCACACACTGTGGAAGATAGCATAGATTGCATGAAATGTTGCTGTTACAAGGTCTGAAAAGTAGTCACACGAGCCTAGAAACTCAAAGAGCCCATCGCAAAGTGCTCTTGTGCTACTGGGATGACTGCCAAGCAAGGCATGCAGATTGCTGTTGCTGAGCTTTTGAACGATGAGAAAATGGCTGGGACTGCTCAACGCAGCAGACTTTCCCCCAGAGAACCCAGACAGGTCAGTCAGCACAGCTGCTACCTTTGGTACCCAATTTCTAGGTGGATTGTGCTAGATGCTGGTCCCAGAAGCCAGGACCAGACCCCAAAAAAACATTTTAACAGAGGTTTCCAGCTCTGTACATCAATCCAAGAGAATGCTTCCTAACAAGGAATTGCATCTTTAGAGGTTGTTTCCCTTCTCCTCATCCAGAGTAGTCATCATTATCCCAGCCTTCCAGGCTTCCACTGTCTGACGAGGAATGTAAATATTTGTAAGTGGAATTGGCAGGTATTCTCTAATTCCTAAGAAATGCAGCAAAAAATAGACTCAAGTCCACCCAACTTCTGTGATTTGGTGACAATAAGCCTTTTGTTAACCTTTAGTACCAAAAGAAAAAGGTTATCCAACATGCTCGTGTATTTTGATTAAGTTATTTATAGCTGGTCTTTTTCAGGATCTGTTAACCCATACCTCTGTGCTCCTGAGCAGCTGCTTTGATGATAGCATTTGGATTTACTGGCAGAAGATTGTTGGGTCACAGCATATAAAATGAATGGAGAAGTTTCCACATTCTGTATGTAAACGTCAAAAAAGTCAACACTTACTATGGTCTTAATGACTTGTGTGGCTATCTAAGGGCTTAGGAGTATGTGTAAAACGCTTTGCTCTTGGGTGTCATGGATCAACTGTTTTCCAGGAGTCTTTTGCAAGGACCAGAGCTCTCCACCGTGTTCTCCAAGAGGCTTCAAGCGCACTTTGACTTCCACCAGCTGGGACAAGTATGGTAATTTTCTTGAGGGTGTCCTAACAGGAATCTTGGTCCTTGCATGGAGCTTTTTAGCAAAGGGCAGATGCCAACCTAAGAACCAGCATCTGCAACTGACAAATAATCACAAAAAGGTTTGTGACTGTAAGTAAAATAGTCATATACTACCCATGCAGAGAAGAAAGGCACTGTCATCCAGTGATATGAGGTAAGGATCAGTTATGTAGAGGGCTTACTAACCTATCCAAGCTCATTTAGTCATTTGGCATTTATAGTCTTCGAAAGGTGTCCACAGAAACAGTTGTTCTCCAGCATTTTCCATAGTTTTCATAGTTCATATGATTTAATACTTATAAAAACTGATAGATAGTTTGTAATGTTTTAACGTTAGTAAAACCAGAACTGAACATTCCACACTCCGTGATTTACAAACATCCATCACAGTAATATTACTTGTTTTATTCACAGAGGTATAAAAGTGCATGAATTATATTGCTCGAAAGGAGTCCCTGGGTTCATATTCCACATGTAAAACAGACCACTACTTCTGATGGTAGTTCACAGAAGCAAGAAGGAAAAAAAAAATATCTTTGATCAAGGGTCTTCCATGTGAATTTCTCAATGGATGAGAGTAGGAGTATTTTATACATTTTGAGTATTTCACACTTAGATCCATCTCTTCACTCTTACCTGCAGGATTTGTAATGTAGTAAGGGATTCAATGGTATGGTCGCATAGGCTGTTGAAATGATAGCTTTTCTGGTTAGCAGTGATCACCCAAAGTCAATGGCTCAGTCATGTGATAGGAAGTATCACAGCATGTTTGCCAACTTCTTCCCTTCAGATGAGTTTTCTGTCTGGAAGGATTTGGAATCCCTGTTCAATCACGTGGGCTGGACCTGGAGAACCGTGAGAAGCGCATTCACTGATATAGGTGAGAATGTGTTGGAACTTTCCTCAGGAAGGAAAGAGCACTGAATCACTGCAAGCACAAAAACACAGAGAGAAGAAAAGTTTATGTTGAAGTGGATCATAGACTACTTCTACTGTGCACTGAATAGATTTCCAACTGAAACAAGTCTGAACCTGGCAAGGTAAATAAGAGAAAAATATGTATATTCACATGAATTACCAAAGGTGAACAGGAAGCTTCAAGCAGCCAGCTGCAGAGTTTCAAAGCCTGTCAGCAAGGATAATAAGTGTATATCCATTTGAAGTAGGTGATATGAAGAATGCAACAACAATAGGGAACGGGATCTAAAATTCATCTCAAAGGAAAGAAGGAAAGACATCATGACAGAATTACCTAAGAAAACTTTAAGTGTTTGAAACAACTGCAGATGAATAATATTCTTGCTCAAAACTGGGGTTTTGTATTCCAAAGAAAAGACATAGTGCCACTAAGTAAAGCCAGTTTGTTTCCTTCATAGTTCTTTGTTCATAGAACATACCTTCATGCTTCATAATACTAATGAACAAAAAATTAGCATCAAGTAGTACTCCTACATTTCAGTAATTGTAGGAAAGCATTTGACAGGGATGCTCTTATAGCAGGACACTGAAAATTGACAGATTTCTTTGTAAAACCTTTTATATTTTCCAAAATCTTTCTCAGTACATCTCAGTAAACCGGTAATTAAATTATTGCTTTGATGTCACTGCTGGCATAGGCAAAGATACATCAACTCCCTGCAATGTCTCATACTGCTGTGTAACAAATATCTGGCAGGGAGACTGGAGTCTCAGGGGTGTTTGGCAGTCTTGGTTTGCTGAGGGTATCTGTTCATCAGTAGATGAGATACAACAAAAGACAAACAGCTTAGTCAGAACAGCAAAAAAATAAGGTCTTATGATCAACAGGTCAGCAAACAAAGGCTATGAAAATAACTATGACCTTATGTGGCACCCCTGTTCGAGAAGGAATAGCTGCAAGCACTGTTGTCGCATTTATTTACCCAGCACTATATCTGGCAGCCCTTGTGGTGCAGGGGCAGATAGGCAGTGGAAGGAGTGTTGTTAAGAACACAGAGTCAAACATAAATAATGTCTTCAGTAAACTGAAGATCAGGGAGAAGCAAAAATTTGTTCAAGCACTGTTTAAACAACTTTCAGTTGAAGTTACATATCAGACACTCATAACAAAATTATGAAACAAAGTACAGTGACAATTTGAGATGTGTACAATCACCAATAGATGACCAAACATAGAGACAAAGAAGGTAGAATCTGTTGGCTCTATGCGAATGACTTTGCAGGGTGAGAAGGATTGAAGAAGTGTCCTTGCAAATTATCAGATTGATAAAATTAAAAATATTGCTCTACAATAGAATTATTTAGGGGCAAGTGACACCTGTGAGGGTTGGATTGCTTTAGAGCGTGCTTGTACGCTGAAGTTTTCTTCATTTAGAGACCAAGCATATGGTCCTCCCACATTGCCAAGACAATTCATGCTGTCTACTGTAGGCAGGCTGGAGTTTGCTCTCATGACCAGTTTTCCCTACAGTACACACTACAAGCCTATAAACCTGCCAACGGTTGCTTTGGACATCACATTTCCAACACAACCTTGTGTGGTGAGCTGACTTTTGTTGGACGCTAGGTGCTCATCAAGTTGATCTATTATTCCTCTCCTCAGTTGGCCAGGGGAAGAAAGTCTAATTAAAGGTTTGTGGGTCAAGGCAAAGACAGGGAGAGGTCAGTTACTCATTACTGTCACAGACAAAACACTCATCTCAGGAAATTTTTACCAACCAAATCAGAGAACGATAAAGAGAAATAAAACCAGATCTTAAAACACCTTTCCTTCCACTCCTCCCTTCTTCCTGGACCCAAATTGGCTCTCAATTTCTCTGTCTCTTCCTCCCCTCAGCACTGCAGGGAGATGGGGAATGAGGCTTGCAGTCAGTTCATCACATGTTGACTTTGCTGCTTCCTCCTCTTCTCACTGTTCCCCTGCTGCATCCCCTGCTGATGTACCACATGAGAGTCAGTCCTCCAACACAGATCCTCCCATGGGCTGCAGTTCCTCACTGCTCTAATGTGGGTCCCTCACATGGGATGCAGTCTTTCAGGAACAGTCTACTTCAGTGTGGGTTTCTCAAAGGGTCACAGCCTCCTTTGAGCACATCCACGTCCTCCAGTGTGATTTCCTTCATTGGCTGCAGGTGATATCTGCACCACCATGGGCCTGCACAGGCTGCAGGGGCACAGCTGCCTCACCATGGTCCATACGGGGCTGAGAGGAATGTCTGTTCCACTGCCTGGACCACTTCCTGCCCCTCATTCTGCATTGGTCTGGGAGTCTGCAGGACTGTTTCCCTCACATATTCTCATGCTTCTCTTTCATCTGCTGCTGCGCAGCAGTTTTCCCTTCCTTAAATACGTTATCCCATAGGCACTACCACCATTACTGATGGGCTTGGGCTCGGCCAGTGTCTTGGAGCCAGCTGGCATTGGCTCCACAGAACATGGGGGAAACTTCTGGCAGATTCTCACAGAAGCCACCCTTAGCACCATCAAAACCTTGCTGTGCAAATCCAATACACCATGCACTTGTTAGGAAAGATTTTCAGGTACAATTCATTCAACCAGTTTTTTGTTTTCCATTGAATGTTCCCAGAAATTTACCACAAATACCAACTCTGATAGTATTTGGGGAGATTTCTCCTCAGAGAAACAGGATTTAAAAATACTTATTTACTGTCAGTTATGCACTACTTTGTATGGTATTTAAAACAAGGTGGAGACTTCAGTATGGTTACCTTAACCATCTAAGCCAAATAGTCTTTTTAAATGGGTTTTTGCAACATACAAAATTTATTCCTCAAACATTTCAAGGAACTCGTATCTTTTAGTACTGTAACCCAATGGTGTCTATTTCCACTAAACAAGAAAGGCTTAACTTATCAAATGTTTGCCGTGAACTATGTTAGGCTGGTATTCATCATACAGGGATACACTCATACTTACATAGGAGAGTCATACTTACACCAAGAAGTTTTGCAAGTTTCAGCATGGCTGTTCACATGCCTATTTTTAAAAACATATATCTGCAGAAGGTGTGTACATGCTGATGTATTTGTTCCTTCTTCTCCTAAGGAATTCTAATGTACGGTTTTCTATAAATAAATTGAAGATACATAATTCAAATCTCTCACATCTCAATAGATGCATACTTAAAGATAAGTCAAAAGTGAGGACAAAGGAACAGATGGTGTCAGGAAAATAGAAGAGAAAGGCATTTTCTATTGTTTTATCTTGAATCTAAAAGAGCATCCTTCATCCTTCTGAGGATTTTTAACAACAGCGGAGAAAAAAGCATATCTCAGGCAAAGAACAAAGACGGCTTGATTGTCTTTGTACAGATGTTTGGACCAGATGATTTCTTAAATTCCTCCCATAAAACTTAGAACAATTTGGGGTACTTTCCTCTTTCTGACCATTTTGACCCTTAGAAGTTAATGTCCCTAACAAGAGAGAGAGCGCGAGCAGGCTGCAGGCACCTCACTCAGGGTTTTGTTGTCAGTGGCTCGCCCCAAAAGCAGTACTGCATGGGCTTGAGGGTAATCCTTTGCAGAGGACAAAGGGCTTCTTCCAAGACAGATGAGTTTCCAGAGCTGTATTATTGCCTGGCCCCCCAAGTGTGTGGGCTGGGAGAAGGGAGGAGGGGTGGTATGTGAGCAGGAGCTGGGGGGAATGGGACTTACCTCCACCAGGATGTGAACTTGCTCATGGATGTGACCGTGAAACAAGTGCCTAAGTTGGTGTTAAGGCATAGGAGTCGTTGTAATTAAAGGCTTGTGTTTTCATTGCAGATCTGGTTGATCACTGAACTTCAACATGCAAAACCCATTATCTAGATATCCCCCAGTTTTAGAGTTAAATCATGGGTCTGGACTGAGGGTCAATGCACCAACTTTTGTCAGCATGAGTTCAGTGTGTACTTGCTCTTCACCTTTCAGATATCTGTCTCTCTCACTTCCCTAAGAGGAAACATTGACATTTACATCTCATCCAGCTTTTTTGGTCTCTTCACTTTGAGCCGTGAAAGCAAACGTTACCACAGCAAAACTTGCCCAAAAGGGTTACTCAGGACAGTGATGGATTACACAGCCCTTAGGTTACTACCTCCCTATTCTCCTGATCATGTGTCTAGGATCCTACTAACATGGGTTGGCTTGCAATACAGTACCTATTCTGCTTCTTCAAATGGTCTCTTTTTTGCATAGGAATTCAGTAACAGCTTTGTACACTTGTTTTTGGACTGCAGCCCCATCCTCATTTACTTTTAGACACTTCTGCATTGCAATTTGCATATATAATGCATAGTTAATTACTGTTTAAATTAAGCACACAAAAATCAAGAACTGATGATCTTTTTTATCAAATCAGGTATAAGATTAACAGCTATTATAAAATAAATAGAATATGTGGGTAACTCTTGCCATTTCAGTGGCTAATTTATAGAGCCATTAATTCTCTGGGATGCATTGAACATACTAATGGAGACCAGGTAGCTGATACTAAAAATCTAGTCCCTTCCTTTGTCTTCTTTTCCATCAGGCTGCTGCCCAAGCGTACCAGAAGCTGAAATTTCCTATGCCTTGATGACAATCTGGTATTTTATATCTTAATATATTTTCTTTTATTTATCTAAATACAATTTTTAGTAACAATATTTGCTAGGAAAAAAAGGGGGGCATATAAAAATTTGAATTTTATTAACAGTTCATGTGTTACTATGGTGTTTATGTCTCTTTTCTATCCCTGAAGCAGAATAACAGCAAAACGAGTGAGGATGTTGCAATATCTCATCCTAAGTAAGACTGCAGGAGAACTCTGCATTCAGCCCTTTTCTATAAATATCCCTCAAGCTGCTGCTCAGATCACTCTGGGGAAGCAGGGTTCAGGTCCAATATGCAGAAATAGGCATTCCATGTGAGTTTTCTACTGCTTCAATATTACTGACCACAGAGTGTTGCATAAATTGTGGCTATCATCTTTCTGATAGGCCTCAGTATTGAGCATCTAGGCAAAACTACTTAGCATATTTTTCTCAGATACATAAATAGTTTGTGAATAACTAAAACAAAATTTGGGGACAAATTTGCTATTAGCAGTAAATTTTTTTTAAAAAACCAATATCCCCAGCTGCAGCTGTAAATTTTCTGTGTTTTGCGTGCCATACTTAGTGATGCATCTGTGGGGAAGTAAGATGTTTTCTAGGAATAAAGTTAATTATTCAGGAGCAGTTCTTAAAGTGATCAAAAAGAAAGGTATGTATAAGTTACTTTATTTTTTTTAATACAAAAGAGCTGTTCTTTGGTGTATTGATCAAAGTAAACTGAAAAACAAATGAATTAATGATTGACTTCAATATTATGCACAGGCTTTTGCTGAGACAGAATGGATGGATTATTTTCCCAAACAACAGGAGTGCCCACCAAGATAAATTATTTGATTAAAAGTAACCTACATGTTGCTTGGTTCAGTATTCAGTATTTTTAACTTTGGACTAAGAAGTGCATATTCTTTGGGAAGATAAAAATCAAGCTGTATCTGAGGGGTTCTTTATTTAAATAAGCATAGCTGTAACAGTGAAAAAAAAAATAAATGAAGAAAAGAAAGACAAAAGCAGGAAGGAAAGGCTCTTGGTGGATTGGCTTTATTATTTATTTGCTTTGTGTCCATGTCAATCAGCACAAGCCATGAAGCAATACCCCATATGAGGCACTGTGCAATCACATATGGAAAGGACAGGGTGTGCTCCAAGTAGTTCACTGTTTAAATATAGCACTGCAGACAGCCAGGAAGTATTGACTAATGGAGGAGCACTAGGACAAGACTCCTGCACACCTAAAAGCTGATGTCTAGAGGGACTCATGCAGGTGGCTTTGGAGACTTTCCTTTGGCCATGAGCTGATACTCAGAAGTCTTTTCTGGAAGATGTAGCAACAGGGTGGTGGATAGTGGATGGAGGACAGTGGATGGTGAATGATGGATGGTGGACAGTGGATGGTGAACATCTTCCAGACCAGAAGGCAGATAAGAAGCACTCACTGGTCTTGAGGAAGGGCTTGTGAGTGGACATAAGGTTTATGAAACAGAAAAAGGGACAGTGGAGGGGTGCTAGAAACATAGCTGTGAAAGCTGGAAAATTATTTCTTTGCTTCTGGGTGATGATCATAGGGCTCTCACAGTTTGTCTGAAGGCTTTTCTCAGAGGAATGAACATCCACTTTTTAGGGAGAATCAAACAGCAAGCCTGACATGAGGTTGAGAGATGAGTCAATGGGACTCCTGCTTTGACTCCATTAGGTGTCTAGTAGAAAATTGAAACTGTCCATCCCCCTGAGCTGGGCAGGAAGAAGCACTCCAATCAACCTGGATCACCCAGAGGCACAAATTACAGCTAAGGGTCAAACCAAGGATAGAAGATAAGGATTTACAGGAAGCAGGAATGAGTCAAAGCACCACTCCCCACCTCAGCTTATACAGGATCTTTTTTTCTATCACATCCAGATCAGCACAAAAGGCAGGATTTGCCCACAGCTTCACCAAGTTTTCACTTTTCCTCAGATAAAATCAATATTTTTAATAGGACAAAACCTGCAAAAATTAAACATCAACACAACTAGGACAACTAAAACTGAGTTTTAAAATGAGGTTCCAGGAGCATATTATGTCCTGTGTAGCAGTGAAGAAACAATGATGCAAATGTTGTCCCACCATCCCTGGACTATATTACTTACTGCAACTACCATTCTCCTTAATTTACTGGCTCCCTTCCTTTAGTTAAGCAGACAGTGAGGTTCCTAGTCATGACAGCACCTTCAGCAGCACCCCAGTGCCTCCTACCCCCAGTCAGAAGACAAATCTGCCTTGAGTCCTGCTGTTGGTAAGGTGAGCAGAATCACAGAATCACAGAATGAGCAAGGTTGAAAAAGACCATTGAGATCATCGTGTCCAACCTAACACCTGTTACCTAACCTATTACCATCCTGTTACAAACACATAACTCAGGTGTTAGTCAGACTGAATCACCCACCAGAAAATGCTTCTCTCACTCTCTCGGTTGATTGTTCATGGAGCAAAGAATGCTTGCCACATAAGTCTCGTGTTTAAATCTCTACATAGGATGATAATGAACTTCTGTAAGACTCTCTTGTAGTAGCTTTCTTTTCTTATCCTTTTCTTTGTTTCTAAGTTTGCAGGCCATACTTTTGTTTGAACTCTGAATACAGAGATTTTGTCCCATAGGTGTGTGAGAAAGCTGCATGTCACAGGGAGGGCACAATACATCACAGAATCACAGAATCAGAATTGATTCTGATTAGGTAGTAGGTCCGACCTATTACCTAACACCATCTCATAAGCTAAACCATGGCAGTAAGTGCAGCTTGAGACTGTGTCCTCTCATTCTGTCATGCGTCCTGTCACCCGTCTGAGAATGTAAAGAGGAAACAAAACCCAATGATTCATCTTTGAGTGCTTAAACATTTGAGGGTAAAAACACCTACTTTGAGTATGTAACCGAAGAAATTACCGTTTACAAGGCGGTGTCAGAAAAATTACTGATACAAAAGAGGCTGCCTTTTAGGGAGAGAATAAAGACGCAGAGATAAGACCATCAGAGAGCAGGAGAGGGCAGAGGGATAATACCAGCAGTAGAAACACTGAAGAAAAGGGAAATAGGTTAACAAGTCATATACAGCATGTAATGACATTGATATTGATAATGACACTGAATTAAAAAATAAACACAGGATCACAGAATCATATATGACAGCACTGACAGGTAGTAAAGAGGCCATCTTGCCCTATCTCTAAATCTGATTATGTCTAAATCTATCTTTACAGATATTTTACAACTTGTTTCTAAAATACTGCAGGTCTTCTAGGTCATCTGTCCCAGAGCTTACACAGTATCACAATATCACAGTATAGATAAGGCTGGAAAGGACCTTGAAGATGATCTAGTCCAACCTATAGCCCAACTAACCTGGCATCAACACAGCATTTCACAGCACACAGGGACAGCCTGTTTTTGTGCCTTCAAGAATTCATACTTGAAATATACCCAGCTCTCTTGGACCCCCTTGTTATAAAGAGCTGCCTCCCAAGGAACTCTCCTAATCAGTTCCTTGAATAAACCAAAGTCTGCCCTAAGGAAATCCAATTTGGATGTTTTGTTGGCCCCCCTCCTCATTCCAGGATTTATTGAAAACTTAATAATTTCATGATCACTGCCTCCCAGATAGTCTCCAACTACCACATCTCCGACCAGGTCCTCCTTATTAGTAAACAGCAGATCAAGAAAAGCCTCACCCCTGGTAGGCTCACCAACCAATTGTGACAAGAAGCAGTCCTCTATGCATTCAACAAACCCTCTGGACTACCCCCTCTCTGCTGTGTTGAGTTCTCAGCNACCAAGTTCCCTGAACTCCCTTTTAATTGTTTTAGCTCCTCTCCCAGTAGCCTCTTCATTGCCAGCCTGAACCAATAACAATGGATAGTAGTCTGAAGATTTAATAAGTTCAGGTACCCTCTCGGTGATATCCTGAACCCGGGCCCCTGGGAGGCAGCAGACTTCCCTGTGGGATGAGTCTGGTCTGCACACAGGACCTTCTGTTCCCTTTAAGAGTGAGTCTCCTATGACACCACCCTTCTCTTCTTTTTAATTCTAGTGTTTCTGACTACTTTTTTACAATTGCTGCTCTTAGGGGGTTCCCTAGCTAGAATGATTTCCTCTTCCTCATCATCTTGATCCTCAAAATCCAGCACCCCAAACCTGTTCTCCAAAGGCAGGTGGAAGGGTGGCATCTGGAAGGGTGGCATCTGGACTGGTGGAGGGGGGCAGGAGGAGCTTCTGCTACCCAATCAGACCTGGTTCAAATCCTCATTATTTTCGTTATCCGGGAGATCTCTAACTTCTTCCTTATGAATCAAAGCCACAACCTCTTCCAGTTGCTGGGTACCCACGAGTGACGGGAGAGTATTACTCCACCAGTCTATCTCCCTTTCACTCTCCCTGATACTACAGAGCCTTTCAACCTGCTCCTTAAGGTCTGTGACCATGAGGAGCAGGTCATTTATCTGCTCGCATTGAACGCACACATGCTTACCATTGCCATCTGATTCTATCTGAAGACCCCAGCATTCACTACAGCCAGTAGTCTGGACAGACGCATCTCTGAAAAGAGCTGATGATGTTTGTGTCATTGCGCCTCTTTTTCTCACAGCTTTGGGTTTCTTAACTGCCATTTCTGACAGGGGGAGGGAGAGGATAAAGAGAGCTCAGAGCAGTAGCACCAAGCCTAAAACTCATATTCATAATTAATCATCAGGCTCTATCTCTCCAGAGCTGCTAGTTAGGCAGTTCCAAATTTGCATTTGTATAGTTGTCTATTAGTACCCATATATCATACTTGGCCCTTACTCTTAAGTGGTTATTGGCTAATTGTTTTAGGTTCTTCCTGTAATTGGTCAGGAACTTTTAAATTTTAATCTTGCATTTCCAAAGGCATTTCTCTTCTCCACAAGTGAGAGAGTTGTTCATTCCTGTTTCAAGACCATTAATGGATACATTCGCTTCTGCTTGGCCTGAGACTGGTCCATAGGGAATCTATTCCATAATGCCTTCAAATTTAACCTAGACCCTAGATAACTACCCTTGAGCACATCTTTACTTATTTTGTCCAGATTTTCTCAGCTTGCTCTTGAGAGTTTTGTGAAGCAATACCAAAACCTTGCTGAAGTCACCGGTAGGTTGTTTCTCTGCCTTGTTGTTTATCCAAGAATGCTGGACAAAGGTACATCCAATATCTGGATGAATGTGTATTGTAAGCAGTTGAGACAGGGAACTGTAACAGTATAATCAGTATCTACCAGGGCACTCCAACTGAAGGCAAGATAAAGGCTAGCACGCATTCATAATCCCACAGACTGTTTCAATCAGAGTTCATGGAGATTCTTATTAGACTGCTATGAAGAGGAAAAGGAGAAAAGAAAGTTAATGTATACATAGATCAACACATCCTGAAGATGATCACTCACTTGCCAACTCTTTCCTTGGTGACCACAGACAGTGCTCACAGGGACATAGTGGTTTCTTTCAGGTTACTTCAAGTGAACAGAAATCTCAGCACAGCCTTCTCCAAGGAAAAGCTATTTTTCAATTTTTTGAAAGCACATAGGACTCTGTGAAGGCCGGAAAGGAGCTCCAAGTAGTCACATTTGCCATTAGCCAAACCAATGGGCAACCTTGTGTCCTTCAGTCCAGGCAGTTCACATCAGATGAGCAGAGTAAAGTCTCACCAGGGTGAACCAGACCTATTCAGACTACTAGGCAAAACTTGTCTCCTAATTCAGATGAATAAAAAAATGGGTTTTCCTACTATGAAATACAGATTATTGGTTCTCTTCCCAAAGAAAATGATCCCGCACCAACAGCATCTTTTCATCCTGTGATCAGAACTGCATTCATAAGATTGTGCTGACCACAATTACAGCTGCCTTCACTTTTTGGATTACTGGAGGTTGGAAAAAAGTAGAGGTAATTTAAAGGTGTCCTGGAAAAAGTATTCAAAAGCATCCATTAGAAGGCCCAGGTTAATTTTCTGTAGAAGTCCAAGGAAACATATGAGCCTTGAGTGTATTGGAAAACTGAATATGTTTGTTGATGAAAGTCTGGGCAGAACAGGCTGAGGATATTGGCAGTGTATGTATCTGACTGTTACGTCACTTAAAGGAAAATCTGATGTGTCATACAGAGCCCCAAAATAAATGTCTTCCCTGCACAATATAGAAAATTGAGCATCCTCATCTTTGTCCAGAATATCATATGGCTGGTCAACACTTGGACATGGCAGCGTCAAGAGACCTCTGTTAAACCAGAAAATTTTAATGAGAAACAGTTTCCGCAGACTTTCTTCTCCACAGGTTTCTGCTACTTACTAGTTTTTAATCCCAGCATTAAACTCTTGACAGGAGGTTTCTCTACCTTGACAGGAGGCTTATCTTTGGCTGTATATCCAAACCATGCATTCCAGAGGATGCCCATATATCCTTCTGCTCCGGGTGTGGTGACCAATTCTGGACTTCAAAGAGAACTTCAAAAAACAGACTGTGTCCATGCATGCAAGTGCTCTGGGAAGGCTGAAAGCTCAGCAGCTCCAACAGTCTGAATATCAAAGAATAAATAAAAACGTCTCTCCTTTTTCAAGGAGAATGAAAGGAGTAAGCTAACATCCAAGTCAAAGATCTAAAGGTAGCTCAACAAAGCTTCAGTCATAAAATGAGCTCCATCTAGGTGTCCAAGGAGATCTGAGGGCACATGGACAATGACCAAACTATACATTATGACAGAGTAGAGTCAGAGCATGCATCTGTTTAATGATGATTAAGCTAGAAAAGACTATAGCTGTGAGACGTCTTGCCCAGTTTGAATGGAACTGTAGATAATCACTACAAGAAATGTGAAGTCGGCTCTTTTTTTCTTATCAACAAGGTAGCTTGCTGGTTTTCAAAAATAGATTAAATGCCTCTGACATTGCACACTTTTGACAAATATGCACTGGCTATTGCTCCTTTTTTTTATGTTCTTATTTTTCCCCAGTGTTTTTTTTACAACTGAAACTTGCTACACTGGTCTATAATTCCCTGAGAGCTTCTATCCCTCTCTTTCTGAGTGTATTTAAATGTATGTATATACTTCTTCCAGTTCTCTGAAACATCACCATCCTTCTTGAGTATCCAAAGACTAGTCAGCTTGTAGTTGCTTCTGCTGGCTTCTAGCAACTCAAGGATGAATAGCAAACCCAGGAGATTTGAAAACACATCCTCTTCTGTGTGTTCTGAAAGTTATTTTTTGCCTCCTCAGGCTTCCAGCATTTACTGTAGTCATCTGTGTTAGCAGTGGTAGTGTTCAGAACCCAGCTGAAAGCCTCAGTGAGGACAAAAGCAAAAATGTCCCATAAATATTATTAAGCCCTTTATTCGAACCTGTGCTTAGTAAGAACATTATATGCATTAACAAAATCAGAAGCAATTTATACAAGTAATAAGAAAGGACATATGAGAAATGATCTGGTGTGGATCTGGCTTTGAACCTTGCACAGTGACAAACCTTCTCCAGAGCTGATAAAGTTTGTTAATGAATCACTAACTGAATAGCAATAATTTCATGGGGAATTCTTGAGCTATCAAGAATCAAATGAAAGCAAGTTGAGAGCAATATAAGCTTGCAAAGACACGGCAAGAGTAGTGTTGGTTACTGCTGTGTTTGACTAATCACACTCAGGAGAAAAGCAACAAAAAAGACACTGAAGCAAGAGTCTCACTGTGTAGCAGGCAGCCATGAACTTTCACAGAATATTCTGAGTTAGAAGGGACCCACAAGGATCATCAAGTCCAACTCTTAACACTGTCTCCCTGGTGGGAATTGAACCCAAGTCTCCCACATGCCAGGTGGAGACACTTACCACTGTACTAAAGTGGATTTCATTTAAAGGACTACCTCATGCTTTGTGAAATCAGTTGCATATTTTATGGTAGTATGCACATAGAGAGTACTGGCAGCTTGGATATAATTCACCTGGATTCACAAGAAGGATGGATATCCGTTTGAAAAAATATGTTGGGCATGAATGTGTTTAGATCAGCCGAAGAACTGTAAGTGGTGACATCTTTCAGTTTCAGTCTCCCACTTTCAGCCTTTCTGGTTTCACCTCTCCATCAGCAGCATAGCAGTGTGGATTGCTTTCTTTTTTGTTTGTCTAACCTTTTATTTTCTCCACAGGTCCCTCTGAGCAACATCCCTCATCTGGCACATTTTTCCCACTGCTTCACAGTGTTTTTGGATCATCTCTGAGTGGTTCTTCACTCTGACTCAATTTCTGAAATCCAGTGCATGATTTTAGAGCTTCATGAGGAGACAGTGGGCAACTAAGACATCTCCCAGCTGGGAGGGCTGCAGTCAAGACAGGCAGAAATGTTGCTGTGCTGGGCAGGTCAGGAACAGAGTCCTGACTCCAAAGGGTAATGCAGACCCTTCCTGAACTGAGATCCTTCAAACTGGCAGTGCAATCAACCTGCCTGACAAGTGCAAGACAAGCAGAGAGGGGCTCACGGAATTTCTTGGCATGAGGCAGCTTCTGAACATCTCCTACTTTGGAGGTACCTCACTTCAGACCTCCTGTGCTCCTTCTCCCATGTCCCTTCTGTTAAAAAGCATATAGAAGGAGGTCGTGCCTCTTTTCAGTGGCTAAGGACAAGTGCATTTGCCCAGGAAATGTGGTGTCAGTCCCTGAGGGTCAAACACTCATCCATTAGTGAAGGTGTCTCTCCCTGGACAGGGCTGACAAGTAGAAGAGGCAACCTCTGCCCCTCCACGTAGATGCAACACCACTGTACAGAGAGGCAGGTTGAGAAATGAGATTTCGGGAGGATTAGTAGTAGCTGAGTTGGTGGGGACATGAATAGTGAACAGCAGAGCAGGTGCACACCTACCTTCCTCCCTGTGCCAGTGTCTAGAACCAGCTTACGTGCAAGGGCAGTAGCACGTCCTTAGAGGACTGCTAAAATTAACATCTTGAAGCTGAAGACATGACCTGGCCTGCAGGCTACCTGTTGGGTCTGATTACTTATTCAGAAGTCCTATATGGTATCTTTCATCTGTAGATCCAAAAGCTATTTAGAAAAGTGGTCTTTACTCTTGTTTCATGTATGGAAACACAAAGGGTTAGGTAATGTATATATGTCCATTTGGGAACTGCTGGAAAAGTTGAGAAACAGCTCGGTGCTCCCTTGCACCCAGTCCCACCTCTAGAGGACATGCACAGCTGGTGATCACTTCCAAGAGCAGGACTCAGCTGAGCAGCTTTTGCCTTGTAGCAAGTGATTTCATGGACTCCATATCATGTGCAGAAATGAAGACGTTTATTGCACCATGTAACAGGTCTTTGTATCATCTGAAATTCCTCCCCCCACCCTTCTCTCCAAGATGACCCAACAAGAAAAAAAGGATGCCCTTTTTTGCCAAACATTCCACAATGCTAGGTACAGCAATTCACCTTACTAAGCCACAGACAACTCAGTGGTATACATTGCTAGGGCAACGAAGGATGGGTCATTGCATTGCCAAGCAACCAACCCCTGGCCATGGGGGCCCACCCCTGGTTTTTGTTCCTGTCTGTCTGTCCCAGGACTTTTCAGCTACCAGTGCTATAGCATCTGTGACTCTGACCTTGCCAAATCCACAACTCTGATCTTGTAGGAACACTGGTGTGTTTCCATCTCCACATGGCCTGTCTTCCCTTCAAATTAGATTTGGATCAACATGGTTGTGCCAAAAGCAACTGGTCTTTGGAGACATTCTTTCAAAGGAACATGAAGTAGATGCATTTTACATAAAAAACGGTCTAGCTATATAAAATAATTCAACTGTTGTGCTGGTTTGAATGTGGGGTTTTTTTCCCCTGGCAGCAAGAGGGCTAATTAGCAGAGATAAAGCCACCCAGTTCCTGTCTGGGCCTGCTGCTGGCCAAGGTCAGGCCAATCGGAGAGATAGAGGCGCCTCTGTGATAACATATTTAAGAAAGAAAAGAAAAAATAAAAAGAAGCAGTAACAGCAAGAAGATGGCCGGAGAGGAGCTGTTGCTGTGAGAGGTTGAACAGCAATGAAAGCACCAAGGCCGGGGCCAGAGGAGGGGGAGGAAGTGTTCCAGACATCTCACTGCTGCTTGTGGAACGGACCGTGGTGAAGCAGACTGTCTGCCTGCAGCCCATGGAATAGAGAGCACAGAGATGCAGAAATCCACCTGTGGCCGTGGAGAGGGTGCCCACGCCGGAGGCGGAGGATGCTGGAGGAAGACTGCAGACATGTTGAAGCCCACACTTGGAGGAGAGCTCAGCAGAGATCCTGGAAAAATGTTGTAGCCCGTGGAAGAGGAGTCCACACTGTGTAGTAACTGTGCCTGGTAGGGTCTGTGTACTTTGGGATGGGGCTCACGAATGAAGCAGCACAGCCAGTGCTTAAAAGACGCACCCTATGGCGTGACTCTCAGACAATAGAGCATGGAAGAGCTGTTGTCCCTGGGTTTGCACTCATGATGGGAAGGGTCATGAAAGACTTTTCTTTCATGAGGGAAAGGGGACTTCATGAAAGGCAGGGAGACGGCTTCCTACCCTGAACTGGTCAGAAAACACCAACTGCCTGGCTTTCCCCTGCTCCTCTTCCCCCTTTGTCTCCTGGAGGAAAAAAGGGAATATGATATCTGTTGTAAGAAGAAGGAGCTCTGATCTTGTTGGAAATAAATAAATCCCTTATATTCCCCACTTGAAGCTTGGTTTTGCCTGTGACAAACCCTCCAGGTTTTTTTCCTTTTCCTCCCTCCTCCTTTTTGTATTGGGGGGGGTGGGGGAGAAAATGAAGTGAGGGAGAGGTTGTGGGTGAATCTCTGGCATCTAGGAAGGAAGGAAGGAAGGAAGGGAGGGAGGGAGGGAGGGAGGGAGGGAGGAAAGAACAGGAGATACACGTAATTGTGTTTGGACTTGCCAGGTGGGCTGACTTCAGCTTACATTCATTCTGAGCTATTTTTAGTTGTGTATGCATTCCTGGGTCAGGGCTGTTCATAAAGTGGGACTCAGTAAGTATAAAGAACAAACCCAAATGGTGAGACACATTAGACCCCAGTGTCTTCTGCTATTTTAGTTCCCTCTCAGCCTGTCCCTGTGTCCTAGTCCTCCAACCCCACAATTAAAGCATCTTTGAGGCTCCTCTGACAGTGCTGCAATTTTCCCAGAGACAAGGTGGCTCAGATTTATAGATCTGTGTTCACATTTCTTAACAAACATTTTACATAGCATTAACAGCCTGTATTTCCTATGCACACCAATAAGCAGAGGTTGAGCCAAAAGTTGGATCTAGAACCATTTTGGGTTTTATACCTGGAGTGACCCTACACTTCCCCTTACTTTAAAGGTTACCAGAAAATACTTGGGCTTTCTTCTGCTGTGATTCTTTTAAATGTTGGCAGGATTTTTGAGTTGTAGATGTACAAAAACCACACCCTAAGCTAAAGCTGTTGAGAGGAGGTCACGTAGCATGTGGAGTGGGTAAGTGAAAATCTAAAGCAGTGTATCCAAGGGCTAATTAAAGGGGATGCTGACCATTAATTGTTATCAAAACAGAGGCAAATTTATTTGTACTTTTACAAGGAGTAATTCATATCACCTATTAGAAATGACTGTGTACCACTTGTTTATATAGCAATATTTTTTTCTTAAGAAGGCAGCCTGCCTTTGAGCAAATACATAAAACTATTTTCTTTGAGGAATCATAAATCACTCTTTCACCATCCTTCTTTCTCCCTTTACAGAGATCCTAACTCTGTCCTTTGTTATTAATAGATTCTTGCTGACTACTCCTAGTGTCATAGAAATCATAGAGATTGACTGTAAATTACAAAGTCTGTCCCTCAGCCATAAATGGACAATAATCTATTCATGGCAACATCTGCGTAAAGTGGCTTTTGGGAGATTTTTTTTACAGATTCCTCATAATATTTACACACTGAGTGCAGACAAGTATTAAACAGACCTCACTTCAGCAGCAAAAGCACACTATGCTCTAAGCCAGTGCCAGCTGAATCCCACTGTGGGTAGGCTTGGCGTCGGCCAGGGCAGCAGTGACGGCAGGAGAGGTGACCCCAAACTCCACTGACAGGGGTGGTGCTGAGAGCCTGGGAGCTCAAACCTTCATATCAAAAATTATGAACAACTGGCCAAGAACTTCTTCCACCCCAGCCTCAGTGCTGAGTGTGGAGTTTGCAGCTGGATATAAGGAAGCCTGCAATAGACTCAGAGAATGATGGGAAATTTTTGGCACTTTAAGCAGGCCAGGAGAAGAACAGCAAGAACAAAGGCCACACACATGGCAAGACGCTTGGCAGGTTTAAAGAAACCTGCCCAAAGTGGCCCATAGAACACACCGTGCTTGAAGAGCAAAAGCAGTGATGGGAAACATGACTGGGGCTTGCAGGGATGGTGTGAGGTCCCTGGTACTGGCCAGAGGGACTCCTCAGCAAGCAGCGCTGCTGGTACACTCTTTAGCGATTGGGACCCAGCAGCTCTTTGCTGCTGGAAGCAGCACGTAGAGGAATACAGTCACGTAGAGGAATGAATTCTGTTTCCCTGCTGGGCAGACTGCCTGCTGCTTGTGCAAGGGGCTCCACAGTTTCCGCGTAGAGACAAAAGCACAGCACAGAGCAAGATCTGGGATCTCCTTTAAAGTCTCTGTTCTAAGAACCACATTTATACACAAGCATATACATATAGTATTAGCTGCCCTAAAAGCACTAAATTCAACAAATTATAAAATCAAAGAAATATTTAGGTTGGAAAAGACCTCTAAGATTATCAAGTCCAACTATTAACCCAGTACTGCCTAGTTAACCGCTAAACCATGTCCCTAAGTGCTGCATCTACATGTCTTTTAAGTAATTCCAGCAATGGTGAGTTAACCACTTCTCTGAGCAGCCTACTCCATTGCTTGACAACCCTTTCGGTGAAGAAAATCCTGTGCCTGTCTCAGGGTGGCCGTTTATGTTAGATCATCCCAAACAATTATGTTCCCGTAGAAAAGATCAACCCATCTGAAATAAATGTTATCTGTTTATCTAGTCTTCAAACATTACTTCAGGGTCAGGCCCACAAAGCCATTCTATTTCTTCTTACTTTCCTTCTGTCCCAGCAATTCTTCTATGGACCAGCTTTGGATGCCAGGAGGAAGGGTAGATACCCCTGAACACCATCCCAGAGTCCACTTGGAGAAATTTCACTGGGCAGCCAACGGGTGTGAACCTGCCCATCTCCCTCAAGAGAAGAGAACAGCCCAGGCAGGTGACACACACCAGTCCCCACTGGTGAGACTTTGTGCCTTGTACAAAGCATGGTGGGCAAATGAAACACTAGTTCAGACTTAGAGAGTCATTAGAGAGGTGGAGTCGGATTACTCTTGGTAGAAGTGAAATGCAGTTCTTTGGCATGTGGTCTGTGCTTTCCCATGGGGAAGAGCGAGTCTGCAGCTCCTGCAGCAGCAGCAGGAGGAAAAATATGTTCCTCAAGCATGCCTGAAAGTAAGACCTGGAAGGTGATATTTTTCTTCTTATCAGATGCAAGGAGTTTTGGTTCTGTTCTTGTTCTTTCACCACCAAAAGAAAAATGAAAAAAAAAAAAAGAAATAGGAAAAGATGAGCTTTTGGGGGGACCACACTGCTTGGGGTTTATTTAGGGATTTTTTAAAATTTTGACCACTGATAACAAGATCAACTGTTTAATTTAATCAAATTGACAGAAACACATTCAGACACAAAGGGAGAAGGCTTTGTGTGAAGACGCATTACCACACATCTCTCCTTCTTCCTTCCTAGTGCAATCCACTGCTCCAGTTGAAATCCTGTAGCTGGTGTCCCCACACACCTCTTGCACTTCCTCTCAGCTTCTCACTAACCATTTTTTTCCTGGGTTTCTTTCCTTCTCCCTGGGAGCCTAGGAGGCTTAACTGCCTGCCCAGCTCCACCTCCTTTTCTGCTTGCTGCTTGCTCTCCCTCCTCCCCCTCATCTCCAGGGTTCTCAAAACCTCAAGGCTTCTGCTTCCAGTATTTTTATTTCCTTTTCTTTCTCTTGGCAGCTTCTCCTTCTGTCCAGTATTGAAGTAGCCCCTCCACCTTTTTCTTAAGAACAAGAGTTGCTGTTTTGTTTTTCCCTTCTTCTACCTCATCTTCAACAGCCAAGTGTGTCCTTTGCTTACTGAGATTTTCTTCCTGTTTTTTTCTTTTATCTTCTCCTTCTTATCTTTGGTGATGGTGATACGCTGCTTCCCTCTTATTCCTGCTTGTTTAAACCCCTTCCTCCAGTTATAGCTATCACATTTGCACCAACAACTGTGAGTGAGCAGTCAGACCCACATATTTCCCTTGCTCTCTTCTCCTTCAAGGTCTATTGACATCTCAAAAATTAATTCATGCTTTTTCTCATTCCCTTTTCTCCATAGCCATTAAAACTGCCATAAAATCTTTGTCATTACCACTCTTAACCAGGAATTTATTTCTTGCTCTTCCACCGCCCTTCTCCGCTCAAAGGCCACCCCATGATTGCACTAATACTTCTGTAAATTCCTGGTAATTATCCTGTTTACTCATCCTTGCTGCTCAGGCAATGTTTCCTTCTTGTTCAGAATAATTATACATCTTCCTCCCCAACTATTCATCTCCCATCTTTGACCACAGCCCTTCCTATGCAAAATTCTGCCCTGGATTTGCCTTCCATATCATGCTCAGAGCTGCTGCCCTTGTCTGCAGAGCAGTCACATTACTCTGCATGCTACAGCCACTGTGCTTGCCAAAGCACACAGCCCTGGCACAGAGCTCTGCACAGGGGTTCAAGCATCCCTTTTTGGTATTATGATGCATTTGTAGACAACCCAGTATAAACACAGGGAAAACTGTGTTTATATTTGTAGGGAGGGATGTATAGCTAAATATCTCTTTTAACATAGCATCTTCTCTTCTATACACTAATTCAGATAAATGCAGTTTGTGGTTCTTAATTAACACTGAGGTTGAATTTTTGCAGTTTTCCATTGAGGAATTTAACTAGGAGATAAATATTCAGATATCAGAAAGGGAGGGTTAGTTTATATCTCATATCCTTTTATATACACAGGTTTCACACTGCTTCCTCCAGCTCTCCCAAAGCAGGATACAATACACAGGGTCTGCAACACTGGCAGTTAGAAGGAGCGCGTGGTTATTGTTAACCTTGGATACAGGAGTCAGGAGGCAGGGCATGGGCAGCAGTACTTCCACTGCTTCAGGGAGGGCTCCTTCCCAAGCTGTGGAGTTGCTCCAGCCTCATCCAGCATCCTTGGGGAGCATATGTGCAAAAGAAGGGCTGGTCTTCTACAGCAACAGCACCTGGATGCATCAGGGAGAGTGAGCCAAGAACAGTCCACAGACAAGGCTCTCCAAGGGCTCTGGCAGAAGCTCGGGAGAAAACCTCTGTAGTTGCCATACAGTCTCGCAAAAGGAAGACAGAATAAAACTGGGAATTAATTAAATATACATTTCTAACCTGGAAATACCAATGCAGTTTTGTATCTTCCACTAGTAGCAGATGCACCCAGATATGACAACACTTCAACAAACTACTAGCCACCTCTGACAGCCTTAAAAATACTAGTAGTTATCAAAAATGTACTTTAACTGTATCTTTGTAATTTATAGCTGAATTGCTTTAGAAATGTGGCGTGAACAACAATTAATGCAGATTGCCCTGTAGGGAAAAGGTCTTTTCATGGAGGGATGATGAGCACATTTGATGTTTCAGATTCCTACTTTTTAAATGCCCAGTTGGGAAATTTGCCCAGATTGCTTCATAAAACCAAAATAGTTCATCCACTTCAGGTAGAATTAATCTAAACACGTACTTGAGCATGAGAATAAAATCTAATTTGGAACAAATATATCTGTCTAACCTTTACAGTAATTACGATAAAGAATTAAAATAGATGATAATTAATTTTAATAGTTTAGCCTGCACAAACAGTATCATTACGTATCAGAATTTTAAAATATGTACTTTGAAAGCTTATGCATATGCGTACAAAAGTACCCACTATGTTGTGATGCTTACTATTCCCTCTCTTCACTGGAGTTGCCTGAATACTCTCTGTTACTTGCACCCACTTAATCAGGGTTCTAGTCCTTTTATCCAGACTGGAACAACGTATCAGTGCTCTTCCAGGAACCTCTTATGAGACTGAGGTCTTGATACCTCCAATAATTTTCTATTTCCCAGCCTCTCTTTATGCTATTTTACTACCACTTCATCATAGCAAATCAAGCCTGCTGACATCTTGTGTGAAGGAAACACTCTGCTGATTGACACATCAATAAAGAGATGATTAAGGCAGCCTCTTGACGTTTAAGCTACTTTTTGTTGGTGGAATGAAAATAAAATCAAAACCCCACAACAGAAAAAAATAAACAACACATCACACAAATCTAATCTAGAGTGAAAGGCAAACCAATCTTAGATTCTGTGCATTTAAACTAGGAGAAGAGAGACCCTGCTCCCCTACAACAGATGTTGCATTTGAAAGTGTTGCTGGAACACCTGCCTTGTAGTGCAGTAAGAACGAGAGCCCACAAAACATTGCTGACGGCCTACAACAGACATACGTGCTGGAGCTGAAAACCAAAAGCCACAGCCCTAATGAGGCAGAGGAAGTGAGCACAAAGACGAAAGGCATCACCAGCATCCGAGACCCCTGCAATGCTAAACAATGCTGTCTTTGTTACAGTCGCTGTTTCAACCCTGCTTCCACTGAATTCAGAGGTATTTTCATCACTGATTTCAGTAGAAGAACAGAGCAGAATCAAAATCATTCTCCTTCTGGTCCAGAAACCATGGCTGTGTTGTGGTTAAGATAACCACTAGAACACGAAGATGATTAAATACTTGCAAAAGCATGCTCAAATCTAGCTCTTGAGAAGCAGGCAATTTTCTTAAGGAGGAGAGGCATAATACACCAGGTGTTTAAAAAAAATCCTGAAAATCTTATGCTTGAGTTAACCATTGGACTTTAAAATAGATAAAAATTAGAATTGTCTTTTTTTTAAAGAGGTTGGGATTCACATGCTCCACAGTGGTAAGGGCTACGTGTGCACCTTTTTTCCCTCTCTTTCAATGAAAATTTAGTCTCACATAATAATAGAACTCTTAGTGCTATAATGTGAAAAAATATTTTGAGATGCAAAACAGTATTATCAGACATGACAACCACCCACACAGACTTGCTCATTGAAGGTGCTCTGTGGTTCACTGGAAATGCTGAACACCATGATTTTCTTGGATAACTGGAGTTTCTTGTGAGACTTCAAGGAAAGTCTTCTCTTTCACCAGTCCCTCACCACAATTCAGAGTTTGTCAGCATATCACAATTTGAGTTTTCAGTTCCAGTTCTGAAAAAATTATTAAAACCCCTCAATCCATATTTTACTAAAAGGAATAAGAATCTCTCTTGGAATGAAATGCAGGCCCTATTTCCAAGAAGTCCACTCTTTTCCAGATAGGGGAAAAGACTGATAGGGACTTATTCCAAGAAGTCTTATACTTCGCACATCCAATGAAAGGAATCCAAATCTAAAAATACTTCAAATTAGAGCTGAATTTGTGTGAGGTATTTGTTGCCAAGAATTCTCAGACTCTGTGCATGCGCTTTATTGTTCTTGGCATAAAGGGCACTTCCATTCTGTTGCTATTGTTATTTGAGCAGTCTGAAACAAGATGTAAAGTAATACCAAGTCTATCTCTATGTTAATTCTCCCCAACAAAGCTGTTGCCATAGCAAGGTTATACATGGATTTCAATGGGCACACACAAGTTGAAATTTATTGGCTTTTAAAGTCACTTCAGCATGTTTATAAGTCTTGTGTCTGCCTTTCAAATTCCTTGAAAACTTCACAATCTCACTTTCTGCATACAAAAATGTTTATCTGATTGTATAAGAAAATAAGATATTATTTCATTGCTTATTTTCTAGTAGAAAAGGACTGAAAATGTCAATGTCTAACATCTTGTCAAATGTGTAAAAACCCCAAGCCTGATTTTTTATACCCATTTGTAACATTAATTACTTGAGAGTGTGTTATTTTCAGAGACTAGATGCACTATGACCTGTAATTGAAAATTATTCAATTAAGGAGGTGCTACAGTCACCACACATCAAATCTGTCTTTATACACACATACATACATCTATAACTATTAATGACCAGCTATTTGAGTCACAACATTTCACACATTACAAGAATTCTAAAATGTGTTTTGCTTGTGAGCTGCTATGTGAAATATATACTCAAGTTTATTAGGTTTTCCATAAATGAAAAATTGCTACCTTTCCATTATTAAGAATTTTTAGAGTGAGCTTTTATTCAATTTTGAATGCTTTAGAATTAAAATACAAAAATAGTAAAATAGTAAATGGAAGAAGATACACGCTTAGATTGAGATGATTGTGTACTTATAAAATAAAATCTTGACAAGTTCCTAAAGTACTTTTAGGCAATGTGGACTCTTAGTGTTTCAACTTTAGCAAAATACCATGAAAAGCTTCAAGAACAAATATTTACTAAAAGGTCTTGGGGTTTGTACTCTCTGGTTCATAAAACAAGAAATTCATTCTTGTTCAACCTTGTGTCCAAGCCTCCCACTGCACAATGGTTCATTTTGAAGTTAAGAAGAAAACAGAAGAATTCTCCCTCTGACAAAACCAAACAAAAACTCTGAAGAGAAATCCTGTTTCTTTGGAACTTCGAGTCTGAAGAGAAGTAACACTATCAATTAAAAGTGAGTGGGATAGCAGTGGCTGGCTCTTTCTTCTCCAAATCCATGGAGTATGTAAATATGGACATGCCACAAACTAAGCAAGGTGAGTTTTCACTCCCAGTTTCTGCCATTATTTTCTTTTAGATTGGAAATTCTTTTCTCCTCTTGCTAAGGGATTCCCGAAACCCAGTTCACGCGAGTGTCTGAGTGCCAAATACAATACTGTCTCAGAGGATTATCATCACTGGAGCCTGCCTTTCATCACCCTGAGCACTGGCACATACTGTACTGTTGTGGTTCTTTCCCTGTGGAATTTTTTTTAAACTTGTTCTAAGTTATTGCATCCAAAACCATATTCTAGAAGGGCAGATTTGGCTCTGTCATATCTAGTAATGACTTCCCAGTAAGGCATTAGACAGGCAAGGGCCAGTGACCAAGGACACCTTATCTCTGATGCTGAGGAATTTAGCCTTGGACAGGGGAAGACGATGTGTCTCAGCAGGCAGCAGGGGTCAGACCACAGAGATGGACAAGGACTGGGAACCAAGACAGAAAAGAATTGTGTTCTTTGATGTCACCAGTGCATAAATTCATCACATCTAGGTTTTGTTTGAACTGGTTGAAAAGTGTAGTCAAGTCTTTTGGTAATAAATTATGGGGAAGCACTGCTATAGCCATGAACCCTTCCTCGCCATCTCCTTGCCATGCCTCCCCTGAGCTTGTGCAGTGACCTCAGTGGCTTCCACAAGTTTAGCTCAGAGATACAATGAGCACTCAGTCAGGCGAACATCTCACTCCTCCTTCCTGAGCCAGTGCCACCCATGGGTGTCACATTGCCATTTCTCTGCAGACAGAAGGCAGTGCTTCTCAGTGACGGTCCCCCCAGTTCATCGCAAGTGTGGAAAAGCAGAAAGCATAATGTGAGCATGTGAAAAACTGGGTAACTACAGACTGACAGCTGGGGAGGATGCAAGAGCAATGAATCATCCAGTGATACATCTTTTGAAGAACAGTCTTAGGAGTGTGGCAACACCCAGAAAACATCCTGAAAATTAGCAGTGCTGCGTTGACTGGGAGGAGTCTAGTAACTGAAGAACTCAAGAGACGTATGCACATAAGTGCCAAAACAAGAAAGGGGACAGCCCCACAAGCTACATTTGATTTTCCCTTTCAGAACCTATGGAGAGATGGCCCATCAAAGCTGCAGTTGCACGGAATGAAATTGGAAAGGCCAAAATTCATGTATGGTAAGGGACAGGATTTTAGAAGAAAAGGAATAGGATGGGGGACATACTGTCTATATTGTATTATGACTCTGTCACTACTGTCCATCTAGAGGGAAATGGGTGATTCCCATGATCATGTTCTGAAAGGGGCAGACTAAAGGAAAATATGAGAGAATCACAGAATCACCAAATATGCTGAGTTGGAAAGGACCCTTAAGGATTATGCATCATCCCTTAACCCTGCACAGAACCATCCCTGAGACTCACACCATGCGCCTGAGAGCACTGTCCAAACACTTCTTGAACTCTGTCAGGCTTGGAGCTGTGACCACTTCCTGGGTAGCCTGTTCCAGTGCCCAACAAGCTCTGGGTGAAAAACCTTTTTCTAATATCCAACCAACACAACTTCAGGCCACTCCCTTGTGCTTTGTCACTGGTCATCACAGACAAGAAATCAGTGTCTGCCCCTCCTCCTCCCCTCACGAGGAAGTTGTAACTGCAACGAGGTTATCCCTCAGTCTCCTCTTCTCCACGTTGAACCAATCAAGTGACATCAGCAGCTCCTCATACAGCTTCCCCTCGAGGCCCTTCACCATCTCTGTTGCCCTACTTTGGACATTCTCTCACAGCTTAATATCTTTCTTATATTGTGGTGACCAATACTGACACAATACTCAAGGTAAGGCCACACCAGAGCAGAGCGAGACAATGCCCTCCCTCTACCAGCTGGTGATGCCTGATGCCCCCAGGATACAGTTGGCCCTCCTGGCTGCCAGGGCACTGCTGACTCGTATTCAACTTGCCATTGACCAGGACCTCAAGTCCCCATCAGTGGCACTGCTGTCCACCATCTCATTCCCCATCCTGTATCTACATCCAGGGTTGTCCCATCCCAGGTGCACAGTCTGGTAGTTGCTCTTGTTGAACATTGTACAGCTGTTGATTGCCCAGCCCTCTAACTCATCAATGTCTCTCTGCAGGACCTCTCTGCCCTCAGGGGAGTCAACAGCTCCTTCCAGTTTGGTATCATCTGCAAACTTGCTTAGTATCTCTACCAGTCCTGTGTCCAAATCAGTTATGAAGACATTGGAAGAGCATTGTGCCTAAAATGGAGCCCTGTGGAAACCCACTAGTGACAGGTCACCAGTCTGATGTCTCCTCATTCACTGTTACCCTCTGTATTGACCCATGAGCCAACTGTTCACCCACCTTATGATATGTTTGTCCAGCTGTGCTGGGCATTTTGTCCAGAATGATACTGTGAGAACATACCAAAAGCTTTGCTGGAATCCAAAAAGATTACACTATTACATAACTCACTTCCTTTGATCATCTAGGTGGGTTACCTTGTTGTAAAAGGAAATCAGGTTTGACAAGGAGGACTTTCACAAAGCCATGCTGGCTGTGATAAATGACTGTGTTGTCTCTCAGGTGTTTTTAACACCTCCCAGAATAATCTCTATAACTTTACCAGGCACAGAAGTGAGATTGACAGGAGTGTAGTTTCCCAAATGCTTTTTGTAAAATCCCAAACAAAGTAATAGCCTTAGAGCTGTTCTCACATAACATTAGATGGTAGGTTTTGGTCATTCTGGTCTGTGACCTATAAAAGGGCCAAAATTTTCTCACAAGATGCACTCCACCCAGTGCTTTATGGATGCAAGCCTAGAGGGGTGTGAGTCCTGAGGAAATATTTGCATACTCTGCAAAAGCAGAACAACAACCAAATAAAAAGATAGACTGGAAAAGCAAAAATTGTTGGTCTTTATTTCCAACAGTTGTATTCTCAGACAATCTAGGTATATTCAAAGATATTTGGTTTATCATGAAATTGTACTCCTTTGGTTATTTGCTCTGCTGCTCAGTGCTTTTCTCTAGAGAACATCTCTCTAAGATCTGTCCCTAGAAAACTGTGAGTTATTTTTGTCTCCCAGCTAGACAAAATAATTCTGCTGGGGGAAAATTAGGATGGCTGAGCAGCCAGTTAACAGAAGGCAGGAGAGAGGTGGGTCACATAACACACTTGGATAGGCTGTGAGCTCTGCTGTGCTTACAGGTATCAGCATTGGGAAAGACTGGGTTGTGGCAGGTATCTGGAAAACCCTCTGCACGATGAGTTGATAAACTACGGGCCATGACTGTGATCTGCAAAAGCAAAAACAAAGGGGAGACTGATCTGTGCAGGAATGTAAATGACACTGGGGCTTCCTAAGCAAACAATAAAAGCTACTTTATTCCTTCCCAGTCTTTCAAAGCACAAAAATTAGACTAGCAGAAAGTGGTTGCCACTAGTAACAAGGTGTTTTAATATGCGGGTGGTTTCAATAGTAGTGAGTGCTGGTGAGCACAGTTTTATGGGGACATACATTCTGTCTGGGGCACAGTGACAGCCCTGGCTTCAGTTCTGTGGGATTTGGAAAGAAAAAAAGGAAAGGTCCTGCCTTTAGTCATTTTGTGAGATGATTTACATTTATCACCTCCTCCCCCATTTTGAGCTCCACCTCACAGGGAAGAGGAAGTGTGAAGGAAGGAAGAAAAAGAAGGCTGAAATAGCAAGGAGTGGATGGTGAAGGAAAGGTGCGGTGGTTGCTCACAGATTTACAGCACCAGAGCTAATCACCAGTATACATCTGGACTGGAAGCTGGTTCATTGATGCTGTTTCCCTGATGCCAGCTGGGAAAGAAGACCAAAGACAGGCCCCTTCATGTGTCCTTGCATCCCTTTTCAGTGGAGCCCAGGGGCCCCAAAGCAATGCCAGAAGAAGCGTGCTCCTCCAAACTCTTCTGGTGCTGAACAGGATGGGTGGTCTGCTGAGCTCTCTGCACTGGAGACACTTCAGTCAAGCCAAGCCCAACCATTTGTCTGGTTCTTCAAGAGCAAAGCCATCACCTTTCTTTCATTCCTTCAGTTTAATGAGGCACCATTCAGCAGTTAGCAGCCTCCTAGTACTGCGACTAGGTTATGTCGCTGCAGGGTACACTGATAGCCCTCTCAAAGCACACTTAATGGGTTGCATCAGTTTCTCAGGGTGTACAGTTTCACACGCACTAGATTTCTGCAATCCTGATGGCATGGATGTCACCACTGAAGAAGACAACAATAGGAAAGGGAAAATAATAGAGAAGGACAGGAAAGGCTGGAGAAAGCAACAGTAGTCAGGGTTTCCAAGAAAGAAAATGGAGTAGGTGACTGAGAAGGAACAAAAGAGTCACAAAGAACTGAGGTTGGCTATTGCAAGGAAATCTGAAAATGCAGCATGATCTTTGTAGAGCAGGAGACACATCTGTGATCCTGCAACAACATTTTCTGGTTTCAAGAGATTTCTAGGAATTTGTATATGTTCACAGACATCAAAATTATTTTGCATGCCAAATCAACACATATAAGTTGGGGTAATAAGAGAGTTTACTTCAAAACATTTATGCAGACGCAGCCTTAGGCGTTTAATTCATGTCTAAATGTTCGTAAACATCCAAAAGCCGATGCCCATGTTCTCTACTAAGTTACAGAAAGGAAGGTGATTCTTTTCCAGACCTGCTGGAGGAGATACTATCCATTTACATATCTGTGCCAATATTGATGGTGTGGCTCTTCTGACAAATACCAGAGAAGATAGCAAAAACTGTTAAGTGGCTGGTTGAAGTGTGGGCAGATCATCAGATGGGTGGAGGAACAGATTTTCTCTTCACTCACTGTCCTCACACTCAGATATGGTATTAGTAACCACATTCCCAGGCTGCTGCTCACCTAAGTAGGTCACTACGTGAGCAGCAATCATTGCCTTTGGGCCCAACTCTGCTATTTGCAAGCACACACGGAGGCACCAAGGAGTAAGAGGGCACAACATTCTGCCAAACCTACCACACACTCGGATGTTCTCCATGATCAGACACATCTCTCTCTGGCTATGCCTGTACTGTTCACAAGTTCTGGGTCTGAGTTTGTACTCAAGCTCAGCATCATCTGCCACCCATGCTGGTTTTATGAATGTGAAACTCCAGATCTGCTTGGAGTGGTGAAAGATTAAATACTGGAATTATGCTACCACATGGTTCCCAGCTTTTCTTTACCTAGTCTGGATTGAATTAAAGTGGTCCACCAGGGAATGTCCTGACACTTAGGTCTTCCTAAACAGAGCCCAGACGATTTAGGCCTCAATTGCAACTACCAAGATGAAAAGAAAATGGACAGATAATACAGTTGAACCCCTTTAACACGTACTCCAATTCATGTTCCTGCTAGCCCTAAAATAATTGTAACTGTGTTTGATGGATTTCTGTGCACAAACCCCTGAGATTAGCTCAGTTGGTTAGAGCCTGGTGCTAATAACACCAAGGCTGTGCATTCAATCCCTCTGTGATTAAGAAGCCTTGAGCCAGGAATGGGATGTGCTCTGGGTTTTGCAAACCCAGAGACTTTACAATGAATTTCCATAAGCATTTCCATCTTTTATGGAAGTAGTAGAAGAATGCTTTGGTACCAAAGGTCATCTGCACCTCCCCACAGGTCCTAACACCTGGAGAATCCTGGTCTGACATCATTGCAGTTGCTCAACACTGTGCCTACAGACGGTCAAATTGTGTCTTCCTACATAGGTAGCTGTGTCCTCTCCCTTTCCTATAGCCATGCCACATCAGTTTAAAAAAAAAAAACAACAGCCACACACTCATTCCCAAATCCCATAACCATGTCAGAAAACCCTCTAATATAGTTGCTTTTATACATGCAGGAACTCCCTTCTGCTTGTGTAATTTTGTTCTGGGAAGTTGTCTAATTTTCATCTTCATGGGCAAGGTTTGACAGTTGTAGTTCTAACAGGAACCCCCTTTAAGTGGAAACAAGCTCTGATGTTGTGGCTCCCATAGCAGCAAAAAGCTGCTTCCCTGCATGATTCTCTCATCTCCTGGGGTGCCTGCTGCCCAGACAGATTCCAGACAGCTGTCTCCAGCCTGCTGCTCCTGTTCACAGGCAGGCTCTGGCTCCCTCCCAAGCCTTGTCTTTTCTGACCCACGACTGCCAACTCTGGGATTTTATTGCCAGGATCATGGCATTTGTTGTTTTTCTTACTGTCCTCATTCCTAGACTGAGAAAACTTATTTATCATTCAAGATTAAAATGAGATTCTGTTCTTCTTGAAGGCAAAGAAAATCTTTAAAAGCATAAAATTTAGTGACCTGCAAAATTTGCAGGCATACATATATAATTTTTAAATCTTCTGATTTTTTTTTTTTAAACCAATCTTGTGATGGAGAAAAGTGAGTAAAATGATTTACACGTTAATTAGCAACACTGCTGACATGAAATATTATTTCCTTGTCTGGCACTCCTGATATTATACAGCATTCCAGCAAGGCGAGGAAGAGAGTTGAGCATCTGAAATGGTGGTATGTGTATTTTACACTCAGTGACTAAGGAAAAAATCCTGTATGTAGGAGGGCAACAGCCTTTTAGACACAGGTTTCAGACCACCTTCCCTCAGGGAAGGAGTGTTCTGAGACGGGAAAATGCTAAGCATCATTGGGGAGGGCACAGAAATCCTGATATCCTACCATGTGTGCAAGAGTTGTGCCTCATGCAAGGACCGTCCTGCCCAGGCAATTCCCCACTGACCAACTCACATGTTCCGGATTCCTTGAGGTAGCTACCTACAAAGCCGTGGATTAGATTCTACTACCGAGAAAACCATGGAGAAAATAATTGAAAATAAATGAGTTCCTGTGCTCATTGATACATTGTTCTGCCTTTAAAAATATTTACTCAAATAATGAAAAGAGTCCAAGTGGCTTCCACCTCCGTTATCTTTACCACTTTTGCCAAAAATTGAAGTTTTCAAACATCTAGTTTAATGAAAGACTGTTTGCAAAAATGCAAGATGTTTTGATAAAAATATCAGAAAAATAAATCATGCAAAAAACAACTGGCTGCTTTGAGCTTTCCTTTTCTTTTAAATTGGACATTTTTCATTGTCAGACTTATTTTTCAAGATAATTTCAGGCAGCTCTCCAAGATCCATGAGGTTTTGTTCATTCAAATTGTTCCAAGTAGGATGTGTACCCCACAATTATGATTTTTTTTTTTAATAGGAAGGGGATTTTTGCGTACTGTGGAAATATGGAAGAGGAAGATGTACACGAGGGAACAGACAACAATAAAAGTGTTGAGCCAATTCAGAAGAACACAAACATCAGGGGATTTTTAAGACGTCTGATCTGATAGAAAGATAGATGAAGCAACTTCCATTAGGTATTGGACAACGAGGTGAAATTTATGTGCAGATTAAGTAATTTATGCAGTGTTGTTACATAAAGTATCATTATTTATTGCTAATAGATGAGCACATTTGATGGATCTGACCAGTACTCAAACACTTAATGTGCCCTAAGAGCACCTAGGGTATATTCTCTGTAGCATAACTTGTTGCACTCAGGAATTTTGTCAAATTACATAGAGTGGTGGTGAAAGGCTGGAAGATGAAACAAGGGCAGTTAAGTAGATGGAACAATTTCTTTTCTATCTCTTCCCATTTGTCTGGAACTAAGTATTGGGAAATTTCTATTCAGTGGCATTAATTTAACCATCCAATATGAGAGGATAAAAAGCTCCAAATGACATGATGATCAGAATGCACAGATTTACAGCATCAAAAATTAGCCCCTTCTATTTTTCATTGTGGATTTCATAGGGTCATAGAATTTCTTGGGTTGGAAAGGACCTTACAAGTCATCCAGCTCCAGCCCTGCTGTCATGGGCAGAGACACCTTCCACTAGACTGGGCTGTTCAAAGCCACACCCAACCTGGCCTTGAACACTTCCAGGCACCACTCTGGGCAACCTGTTCCAGTGCCTCCCTACCTTCTGAGTAAAGAAATTCGTTCTAACATCTATTCTACTTCTATTCTCTTTTAATTTAAAACCATTACTCCTTGTCTGATTACTCTCTGCCCATGTAAAGAGTCCCCCTTCCTCTTTTTTTACAAGTCCCCTGTAGGTACTGCAAGGCTGCAGTGAGGTCTCCCCAGAAGCTTCTCTTTTCCAGGCTGAGCAACCTCAGCTCTCTCAGTCTGTCTTCATAGGAGAGGTGTGCCTTCTGATTACCTTTGTGGTCTCCTTTAGACTTGCTCAAGCAGGTCCATGTCGTTTTTACATTGCGGGCCCCAGAGCTGGATGCAGCACTGCAGCAGGGGTGTCTCACCAGAGCAGAGGGGCAGAATCATCTTCCTTGACCTGCTGGCCACACAGTTTTTGAAGCAGCCAAGGCTGTGGTTGGCTTTCTGGGCTGCAAGTGCACACTGTTGGCTCATGTCCAGCTTATCATCCATATGAACCCCCAAGTCCTCCTCATGGCTGCTCCCAATGAGTTCTCCCAGGCTGTACTCATATCTGAGATTGCCCTGACCCAGGTGCAGCATATTGCACTTGGACTTGTTGAACTTCAGGAGGTTCTTATGGTCCCACTTGTGGGGTGACAGATAAGGTTACAAAAAGGACAGATAAGCTCTTGATGGTTTATGGAAGACATCCCAGCACCTGGGGAGATATTCTCAGAAACCAATAAACTGCAGTGTGAAGCAGGATGGACTGAAGAATGAGGTGAGGTGGAAATCTCACAACCTTTCTTCTGAAAATGCTCTGAAGGCATGAAGCCAGACATGGTCCTTGGGCCTCTGTCTCTGTGCTTTGTTTTCCTCAAAGCCATAGTCTAATAACTCCAAAAGGTTTGTTTATTTGCCTGGCTGTCACTCAAACTTGTTGTAGGCGGAAAAAAGATACACAAAAGAGGTTTGAACCTAGAGTAAAATCAAGGAGAAATTCCATTCATATTCATGGCAGTAACTAACAAATGCCTCTCTCTCTCTACTCCATGTGAAACATCTCAGGATTATGCTACTTTCTTTCCTTTTTATATATAATACTATGCTTTGCTCTAAAGTGGGTGTATTGCTTAAGTTTTGTTTTACATTAAGTGGGTTTTGCTGTCTAGGGTTTTTTTACTGTTAGGTTTGTTGTGTGGTTAGGGTTATTTTGCTGTTAAATTCTAAGGTTTGGGTATTTTGCTCTAGTGTGGATACTTTCTGCGAGAAAAATACTTTTAATTACCCTGTTCTAATATAGAAGCTTTTGTTATTAAGTTGCTTGGTGCCCATCTGTGTAGCTTGCTACTAGATAACCCTCATAGCCAGAGGATATTTTTGTGGTTAAAACATTATCACAGACATATTGAATCCTCTTAAATTATCACAATTTGGTAAAATATATTTACTACCCACAGGACAGAAAATTTCTTTTTTTTTTCTGTTCCTTTTCAGCTGACACAACTTCTCAAATCTGTCATAGCCCCATGGATGGTATCCTGTCCTCCTCTTGTGTCAACTGCACCCCTCATCTTCAAGTCATCTACATGCTTGCTGAGGGTGCACTTGATCTCATTGTCTGTGTCACAGATAAAGACATTAAAGAGCAGTAGTCCCAAGGTAAGGGTCCTGAGGAACATCACCCATCAATAGCCTCCATTTGGACATAGAGCCATTGACCCCAACTCCCTGGCTGTGTTCATCCAGCAAACTCCTTATCCAACATACAGTCCAACCTTCAAATTCACATCTCTCCAATTCAGAGACAAGGATGTCACGTGAGACTGTATTGAAAGCATCACAAAATTCTAGGCAGCTGACATCGGTTAGCTTTCTCTTGTCAACCATTGCAGTCACTCCATCATAAATGTCCACCAGATTGGTGAGGCACCACTTGCCCTTAGCAAAGGTGTGTTGTCTGTCTCACATTACCTCCTCATCATGCATGTGCCTGAACATTGCTTCCATGAGGACCTGCTCCATGATGTTCCCACAGAATCACAGAATTTATAAGGTTGGAAAAGACCGTAGTAATCATCGAGTCTAACCTATTACCTAACCTAACCTATTGCCTACCTATTACCTAACACATCATCACATTATCTAAATCATGTCATTAAGTACTTCATCCAATCTCTTCTTAAACACTTCCAGGGACTGTGATTCCACCACCTTCTTGGGTAGTCCATTCCACTGAGAAATAACTCATTATGTGAAAAAGTTCTTCCTAATACCTATGTAGTCTAAACCTCCCCTGGCGCAACTTAAAACCATGTCCTCTTTTTTTGTCACAGGTAGCCTGAGAGAAGAGACCTACTTCCACCTGAATACAACCTCATTTCAGGTAGCTGTAGAGAGCAATAATGTCTCGCCTGAGCCTCCTCTTTTCCAGTCTGAACAACCCCAGCTCCCTCAGTTGCTCCCCATAGGGCTTGTTCTCCAGACCCTTTATCATCCTCGTTGCCCTTCTCTAGACACCTTCAAGCAACTCAACATCTTTCTTAAACTGAGAGGCCTAGAACTGGTCACAGTACTCAAGGTGCTGCCTTACCAGTGCTGAGTAAAGGGGAAGAATAACTTCCCTGGTCCTACTGGCAACACTATTCCTGGTGCAAGCCAGGATGCCATTGGCTTTCTTACCCACCCATGCACACTGCTGGCTCATATTTAGTTTCCTGTTCATCAACACTCCCAAATCCCTCCCCGCCTGACTATTCTCCAGCCACTCAGTCCCCAGCTAATAGCAATGTATGAGGTTATTATGTCCAAAGTGAAGAACCTGGCACTCGGACTTGTTAAATCTCATACTATTAGAATCAGCCCATCTCTGTAGCCTGTCAAGGTCCCTTTTTTCCAGTCACTGAGGACTTTGCCTGACTGCCATGATTTTTCAGTTATGAGAGACTGATATGGCAACGTCAGCCAGTTCCATCAGGGTTGCATTTCAAGCTAGGAATTTTCCCCCCCAATCTTATTTCTGATTCTCTCCCTATTTCTTCTGTTTTAACAAGTACTTAGGATGTCTTTAAAGGATGACTTTCAAGACATCTTTTATCTGTGCTTGCTTATGGAGGATGTTGTTTGACCAGGTAAATTTCTGTAACACCCTTCCAACCTGAGTTATTCTGGGTTCCACAGGCACAACTTCCTGAGCAATCTTTGGGAAGAAAAATAGTGTGGGCAGCTCTTAAAAGATTTGAACTTTGAATTTCTTAGAAGGCCTAGGAATGAAAAGAAAAGCTGACTGACTATTCCTTAGTATAACCTAAGGTACAAAGTACTAAGAATTTTTACGAAAAAACCCACACTTGACATTTACAACCACATTAAAGCTCACTCAGAATCAGCAAAGCACTGTTTCTGTATATTCACAGGAAGAGGTGTTCTGTGTTTCTTCCTGGAAAAAGTACTTAAGTGGAAGGCATTTTGTGCCTGAGCTGTGTGACCCTTCCTGCTGAAGGCCACTCAACAGCAGCAGAAACTGCACTTCAGTCTTTCTGTTAAGACAAAAGATTGATTTTAAGATCTTCTGTCTCTGGTTGCTTTCTCTATGAAACTATCACTACAAGAGTAAAGGAAAAATCAGATACACGTCACAAGATTGCAAGTGCTCAGCAGAGATTACACCACAACTTTTAAATATTAGGGGATTCAACATGAGGCAGAAGCACACAGAAATCTTACTGGAAGGGGGTTTCTGGATGAGATAACTATTCGTAAGTACACAAGATAGATTCCAGGAGGAATTGCTGTGGACTTGGGACAGTTTTGTTCGTTCTGTATAGCATGGAAATGTTGGGCATTTTTAGAATATATGTGGGATACGATGGCATTGGACAAATAAAAACCACAACAGAAGCCTCTTTAGGAGAACCACTTTGGAGTCCGTGTGCATGTGTGTGTGTACATATAAATGGTATGATTAATTACAAGCTCTCATATATACCACCTATAAAATTTAGTCTTTGCTATATATATTTGTATAATTAGGAAATCGTTGCTATTTGAAACCTTATACTGGAGCTTGGGAAGAATGAAGGATAAGCACAGGACAAGGGACCATACCCTAACTCACGCCTTCTGCTCCATTTCAAGAAAACTGGCATTGTTGGCCCCAAACTAATTCCAAGTAGCTGAGCAGACTCATATCCTTAGAGGAGGTGCCATGTGTTGTGTCAGCTTCCTACACAACCTGACACTGCACAATTAATTCAGAAGTACATGTTCATTATTCACTAGTTACCTTACAGAGCAATGGAACAAGTTCAGTTACAAATTATTTTAACAATTTTGGGATGTTGTATTGGGTCTGTCTGAGCCCATAGCAGTCCTCACAATGATGTGCTTTAGAAGGATGTGGATAACACACAAGTGTTTGGACTACAGCTGGGCACACTGTCCCTTCCCCCTAAATGAGGACAAGATTCTGGGAGGGGACACGCGGAGGCCAGCTGACCCAGCGAGGGGGTTAACAGCTCAGTTC
>WEKX01015116.1:814024-929719 GCA_013390025.1 Pitta sordida | reverse complement strand
TCGCCCCTCGCCGCCCCCGGCCGCCCCCCCAGACATGCCCCGCCGTGGCGGCCCGGCTCGCCGAGGATCATGACTGCGGCGGCGAACTGGGTGGCGAACGGGGCCAGCCTGGAGGACTGTCACTCCAACCTCTTCTCGCTGGTGAGTGAGCCGGGGGGGGGGTGCCCGGCGGTGGCTCCGCGGCCGCTGTGCCCGTGGGGTGTCGGTGCCGGGGGTTTATAGGCAGGGCCCGGGGCTGCTCCTGCGCTGGCCCCTCCCCGTGTTTGTTTTGCCGGGGACCGGGCCGGGCCCGCGGGGTGTCCCTGTGCCACCCCCTGTGCCACCCCCTGTGCCGCCGGGGGTTCTCCCCTCGCACGATGCCAAACGCCATTTCGGCGGCTGCGGATGCTGGCGGAGCGGGAGCGTCTGTCCCGGTTCGCTCGGGGCTCCGTGACACCGTGTCCGCTGCTCCTCCAGCCCGCTCCCCTCTGTGCCTGCATCCAGCTGGGGGGCAAGAGGTTAAAAAAAAAAACCAAACAACCCCAAGGCTTTTATTTTTTTCTTCTGGGAAGAACACGAGCGGCTGATGGTGTAGCGTGCCCGGATTGTTCGCAGAGATGCTGCCTGCCCGTGTCCCTGGGAGCTGACAACTTCCGACGTGGATTTAATGTTGCAGAAATTATTGTATCAGTTTTGGCGAGCCGCGGGTTGGTGGTTTAAATTTCAAATACGAGCGCAGTTTGTTTGTGTGTCGGGGCAAAGCCGGTTGGAAATGCGTTGCTTTGTGTCACCTGGCACGTACAGGAACATTGTCCCTCCCGGCTGAGCCGTGCTGGGGCGTCGGGAGGCTCCCGGTGCTGCCGGGATCGTGTCGGAGGGGAGGAGGGAGCGCTTTGGTGCGTGGTGTGCTGGAATTCAAACCCTGTGATGCAACTCTGGGGGCAGCACGTGTGGAGGTTTGCGGTGGGGGCCCCTCCCCGCACACAGCTCTGCCAGATTCCGAGGTGGGTGCATGTGTTGGGCTTTCTCTGATGGAAAAGGAGAGGCTGTTTTTAGCTGCCTTAGCAAAATTAAGAGCGGAGGGGGGAAAAAAAGGAAACTAATTAAAAATGCAAATGACCAAGCTCTTTTCTTTATGCCTCGTAACTTTATTGCGGTAAGTTTGTTATTTTGTTGGGTGTGTTTTTGCTCGTGCCTTTCAAGACTCTGGGCTGAGAGCTGCAGTCGCTTACCTCGCTGGAAAACTGGCCCAGGGATTGTTGTGTGGCAATAGATGCGATTCTTCCTTCGGCTCGTTCCTGAATTGTGCGTTATGTAAGTTTGGCTTTGAAGGCGTTTTGCAATATTTATAAATATGTAGCAGCGCTGAGTGTGGGGAGATGCGGGAGCGGTGATTCGGGGGGTTGTTACGGTGGTTCTGGCTGCGCTGCTCTCCCCCGGTGAGGAAAATAACCGGGGAAGCGCGGAGGGAACAATCGGCTGTGATTGTAGGAGCCAGGCAGAGGAGGGTTTGCTCCTCGCGGGGCTCTGAGCTCCCCGTTCATTAATGCAGCCTGGAGTGTGTGTTTGGAGAGGCGGAACTGCTCCTGGAGTTGCAATCTGCAAATCTGTCACTGGGAAAAATAATTGTTGGCATGCAATTAGCATAAATTATAAAGTGAAGCTATTTCGGAGTTGCTGTGGTTGGGTTGCCTTTTTTTTTTTTTCCTCCCACCTGACTAGACTGGGGAAATGTTAAATTTGAAATGAGTGTGTAATATTACTGCAATAAGTTTAACAAACTTCTTTTGCAAGTGGCTTTAATAATAATGAGTTTAATGTGCAACCCTTTAATCTCCCGTGTAATTTTGTGGGAGGTATCTGTACCTTAATGTGGTGCTGCGTATGAAACTGTTTTTATGGTGTTCTGGCTCTACTTGCAGAAAAATGCAATAAAGTGGTATTATTTTTTTAAATACAGCAAATACGAAGGCTGTTAGGGAGCTCTGTTCCATACTGTGTTAGTGTTTGTTAGGATTTATGTACCAATGAAAGATAGCAAGAACGGAAGCACTGACTGGAAATGTGCGGTCAACGCGTTGACCCTTTAACCTCAGATTGTCATATTCATTTCAAAATTTATGAAGTGTTAAAGCTACAGTAGTCTGGATTAGTAATTAGAGAAAGTTTTGCTAATCATTTACTTTCTGAGTGTAACGGAACGAAATCCCCGCCAGGTGTTGGTGGGAGTTCATTCATTCTTTAGGAACAAGGTGGATTACAAATAAGTTTTGCAGCTGATTCTGCTGTTGGAAGATTTTGGGTTACATATTTCGTCTGGGGCTTTGTTTTGGGTGTGAATCACAAAGAAATGTTCATGACTGGACAGTTGCAGTTCTGAAGTGGTTGTCGTCTGTTGTGATTCTGTTTGCTGATGGTTCAATCATGTTTCTTGCCACAAACATTTGTTCTGTGGAAGGAGGAATGCTGTCTCCCCACCCCGGAGAGGCCAGAGCTCTGTGCCAGCTCTGCCTGCTGCCGGGGAGGGTTTGGGATGAGTTCTGTTTTTCTGACGTGCTGGAGAGGTACTGCTGTGTCTTCTGAATCTTCTAACAGGAAATATTTCCTAAAAGCCTTTGGCAACCGAGTCTTTTTACAGCGAGGTCCAGAAATAATTGAGGAGATGCTGTAAGATAGAAGAACTGATAGATGTCCTCGGTGCAGGGGCTGAGAGCAGCCTGGGGTTCCCTGGGAATGCCCAGGTGCTGGGATCGGTGCCGTGTCCCTCTGGACTCGCCGCCAGCAGCCCTTGGCAGCACCACTGCGCTGTGTGTTGTTCTCCAGTGGAGCGGGAATCCAGCTCTGGAAAATGGGTTAATGTTGGTGTGCTCTGTCAGGCACAAACCCTGCACAAAGAAATCCCGAGTGTTGCTCTAAAGCATTTCCCTGGGAGGTGGGAAGGTCGGTTTGATATTTGTAATCAGAGCCCTCCTCAAACAATAACTTGTTTAATCTGCTGCCTGTGCCACTGCAATAGGCTTGCTCTTTAAAAACACACTTGCTGCTATTTGCTGTTTGTAGCACAGCAGTAGAAGTGATATTTGTCCTCCCTCTGTTTTTGTAGTAATCAAAATGTCCGCTGCTGCTTCTGGAAAAGAATGTCTGTTTTGATAAACAGTGTTTAATAAGCCATTGGAAGGGCCAGTTTATTTAAATACTAATTAAGAGTCGTCTAATAACTACTTAGAGACAAAATGTTCTGAGGTAATGCACGTTGTATTAAAACTTCGGAGCCAGCTGGCAAACAGTCTTCCTGTGAATAATCCTTAATCATAAAAGTAGTCTTACTGAAATTAATTTGACTTTTCCTGTGAGTAAGGGTTACTCATGTGCTGGAGATGTTTCCTCAAGTGTCTGGGTTGGCTGCTCTGGTGGATCCAGAGGCACAGGAGAGCCTCAGGAAACTGGGATCAAGTTGTGTAACATTTCATGCAGTGGAACTGGAAAAGACAGTCCATTAAAGGGTGTCTGGAATGACCTAAAATTCGGCGTTTTCTTATGGTGAAAGATTAGATCCTGTAGGAGTTTTCAGCCTGGAAAAGAGGCGACGGTGTCCTTGGGGAGGGAGAGCAGTTTATAGAGGACTTCACAGAAGCTGCTGTGGAAAATGTCTTGAGAAGGTGTTTAAATGCATTCCCACAAAAACCAGGTGCCAGGAGGGTCCAGGCAGCAGGGATTGTGTGTTTGTTCCAAGGCAAACCTCCGAACTGGGAAGGCCGTGGCTGCTGTTGCTCTTTGCAGTTCCCAGCGGTTCCCTTGGGTCAGTGAGTGAAACGAACCGAAAGGAGTTAAGGAAACCCGAGGTGGCGTTTGGGTGATTCTCTGGAAGGCTCCTCATGGCACCGGGAAGTGCTGGGAGAGACTCCTGGGTGTTGCATAACTGCCAGGGAAGGACTTGAGAGTAAATGTTGCTCAATCCCCTCGGCAGTAAATTAATCAGTAGCTGTTGTTGCTTGTTGTGTTTCCATAAATGCAGCGCTCTGAGCAGTGGGCTGGGATTTTGGCATGCAGGATGTTACAGCCCTGCACAGGAGATACCTTTGCTTGTTTGGAATGTTATGTAGGTGTGAATTTACATGTATAAATAATTAAGAAGTGGAATTAGCCTCTCAGGTTTGGCCAAAGTATTTGATCCTCTAGTTATCTTTAGGCTGAATTTTATTAGGTAACGAGATAGAAGTTGAGAAATGACATTAGGAAGCTTGTTCACTTCTTGCTAATAAAAGATTATTTGGGGGTTTAAATCACTTCAGTGGTAGGGTTTTATTATGTCCGAGTATTTGACAGTTTAATGGTGAGTGCCAGGCTGAGAGTCTGAATGTGCCAGACTCACATTTGCAGAGGGGTTGGGGCAGAGTGACACTGAGCTCCTTGCCCAGCTCTGGGAGGGGAATTGAGGAATCTCTTGGGTAACCAACCTTTCTGGAATATTGCACAAGGAAAACAGGCTGGACAGGAGTGACATGTGCAGCTCAGGGCAAACCTCTAAGAAATACTTGTGAAATATTTTTTTCTTGAAATCTCAAGTATGTTCTGGATGTCCTGGGGCTGGAAATCCTCCCCCAGAGAGTGTCCTGATTTTGGTGGCAACATGACTCTCTTGTGGAGGCAGCTCTTGTGAGCATCAGTGAGATGAAGAAAATACTTAAATATTGGACTGGTGTATTAAAAAAATTATCCTGGGTAACGGCATATTAATAGTATGTGTATTAATACTAATATTAATAATAATTTTAAGTTGCTGTAACACTGTCTGTAAAGATTTTTTGGAATTTTTTTCTGTATTTTTAATGCAGACTTGACATCATAACCCCAGTTCTCAAACAGCCCCCCAGCTTCATTTGATCTTGGATTTTTTTGCCTTCTAGTTCTGAGAACACTTCCTCATGTGAAAGAGAGTAAAGAAGGAACTTCTGAATCCTATCTGTAGACCTTTATTATTTTCCTTCTGGACAATGCAATTCCTTTGAACAAAATCTAAGGAACGTGAAGTTTCTGATCTTTGATAAAAAAAATCATTGTGGTGCATCTGAGATCTATCTGCCGACTGTGTGAACTCGAGACACTTTTGGATGACGAGGGAATCTTTCTGGGTTTTGCTTTTATTTTTCACTGAATTCTCAGCAGGGTTACACAAAGGGGGGGAGGTGTGTGCAGATTCCCAAAGCCCAGGTACCAGTCACTTTGCAGTGGGGGGACTCCTGTGCTGGTTTGTTCTCTGGTACCAGGTGAGGATGTTTAACCTGTTGTCTCCCCTTTCCTCAGTCACTCTGTAGAATTTCACTGGGAATGCTGGCTGGAATGGTGTGGCACCTTCCCGCAGTCCTTCATTGTTACCCTGAAGCCTCCAGAGCTGTTCCCTCTGCCTCATTTTCCTGAGCCTGACTCCTTACAAGTTTGTATCCTGTGCTTTGTATGCCCAGTTGTTCCTGTGTCGCTGTTTGCAGCTGATGTGCCCAGACCCACAGAAACCCTTTTCCTGAGCGTGTGGGGCTGCTCAGGCTGTTGTTGAGGCTGCCAAGTGTAATTTAAAGGAAACTTGGAGGTCTGTGTGTGTTCACTGGCTGTTCTGGGGGTGAGTGGTGCACTCTTTGTGTAGAGTCTGGCACAGTGGCACTTGCATCTTGTTGGCGCCATAGTAACACAAATAATAAGCAAAAATGCTGCTCTGACTGAAAACATGCTTGTTTTAGGATTAACTTGCCAGTTTTAAAAGTGCACAAGGGTTTCCAACAGAAGATCCCAAACCAAATGCAGACGATTTGCTTGTGTGGAGTGTGTGTTTACATGGGGGGGGGGAGGGCTTTGTTGATCAGACCAGACTGTTACATTGTGAGCTCTAAATATCGCTTTAAAAATACATCCGAGTTCCCTGACATCAAGTGGTGGTTGTAAAAAGACACCAGCTAATAAAAGTACTCTGCTCATATCCTCAGAAGATGTCTCAAAGCTGGTGTTGGGATCCCTGTGCCCACGGGGGTGAGGTGCAGGGATAACAGCTGGGTACTGGGAGTGACAGCCTGGGCTGTTCCTCACAGAGCTGGGCATTACTGTGATCCCCACTCTGCCAAATGAGAACAAGGCTGAGCAGAAACCACCTTAACACCAGGGAGCGAGTTCAGCTTTGCACATCAGGAGGGTTCTTAGTGTTTCACAGAGTAAGGGGCTGCCTTAAACCTTTCACATTTGTAAGCAATTTTTCCTTCAGTTTGTGCTGTGAATTTTGGTTAATTTTGGCAGTCCTGACTCTCTCTTCCTACCTTTATCTCTAAAAATGTTATTTCTCATTAGGTCATCTGTGGCTTAATTCAGGAGCAGAGGAGTGCCCGTGGAAATGTGGCTTGAGCTTTTAGTGACATCCTTGCTTTTGTGTGTGAGATGAGACATTATTGTGTGGTGCTGTTGTAGAAGGTGCCCCTGGGCAATATTTACATTCATGTGACTAACACAGATGAGCTCAAACATACACAAAGACCTTGTCCCTCTATTAAGGGATGTATTTAATCAGCTTATGAAAATGGAGAAAAATGGACAGGCTTCTATAATTAATTTTTAGTACAAAATGTGGCACTGTGAATGTCTGTCTCACTTCTCGTTAGGCTCTTAATGGGCTTTCTTTAATTAGCCAGTGTTGCAGTGTAGTGCACTGTTGTTGTTTGAGAACACTAGATTTACAGAGGGAAAGGTCGGGGGGGTTTTCCCCCTTTCTCATGTTTCTCCCTCCCCCTTCCCCCTTTTTCCATGACTTTGTGACCTCAGCAGGGTTCAGAAACTCACCTTCAGGCCTGGCTTGTGGAGCTGACCCAGTGAGAAACTGTTCCCTTTCTCACTCCCTCTCCAGCTCTGTCCTCCTCATTCCTCTCTCCCCACCACATCTTGGCACTGGCCTGGATTGAAGCGAGATCAAAGTGGCTTTGTAACCACAATCCGTGTCTTAGAGAAGGGAATTTAAAGCTTGTTCAGTAAAACTTGATTTCATTCATCTTTTAGCTTTAAAGGAGCTCTGCTGTGGTCAGGGCCTTGTGGTTGCCTGTTCTTATGGCTCCGTATTTGCCCATAAAATACAATATTTTGTGAGAACAGAGGATTCAAAGCAAGATTTAGAGGAAAACTCTTCTGTGCCTACAGCTCCCAGTTTTTGGTGAGGATGGTTCCAGAGCTGACAGCTGAGAGAGAAGTTTCAAAATGCATTGGGGGTTTTCAGCATAAAACCATGACCTGTTTTTTATAGGAGTTTCTGGTTTACTGGAGAGTTTCAAATCTGATGTATCTGTAGTCAGGATCAGACTTTATGAGCCTCACTTCATGTATGTCCACAATATTACTGAGTTTGTAGGTGGTTCTGGTGAGTCACACAATTAATTCCAGGAGCATCTTGTAGTGGCCATGTCAAGTATTTTTCTAAAAAAAATAATTTCTTTGCTGAGAGAAAAGGTTAATTGGTTAAATGACTTGACTCTGAATTAGCTGCTTTCATTTTTAGCCTGGTATTTCTGGTTATTTAATTTTCCCTGGGTATTTTAATAAAACTTGGACTTGAGTTCTCTGTGAATTTCTGTAATTCCGTTCTGGCAGGAGCTGCTGGATTCTTGTGTTTGCAGGAGTGACAGTAGGAGAGCTGGCAAAATGAATCTGCATGACCAGTCATGTAGTGGGTTTATTTACTGCCTTCTGCATGAAGGAAGAGTCCCAGGCAGGGATTGTGCAGGTGGTGGATTTTCACCTGGGCTGCTGGGGATGGAGGGGCTGCTGTGGGATGGGAGCAGAGCCTGGCACAGGCCCCTGGCACAGGGACTGAGGTTTGCTGTGCAGCCCAGGGGTGCCCTGGGAGCTGCGGTGCTGCTCCGAGCTGGGGCACACGGCTGTCCTGAGCTCCTCGGGAAGAAAGGGAACTGATTCTTGAGCTCACTGTGCCGAAGTTTACTCTGCTTGGCTTGTTACTTCCTCCAGCTCCCCCTCCCCCCCCGTTTTTTTCTGCCCATATGTCAGATTACTTGGTTTGGGAAACATCTGATAGTCCATTGTATGACTCTGATGTTTGACATTTCCTTCCTCCTTCAGTTAAAAAAAGCTATAAAAGAAAGTTATAGTTGGGGGAAGAGAGATGATTCCTTCGTTGCAGATCTGCTTTTGCTGGTGGTTTTCATGTGCTGGACTTACCTTCCTGTAAGAGGGACTTGTTTTAATTTGGGAAATAGGCAGTTACTTAGTTCTAATTCTGCCTTTCTGAGAGGCACTTGCAAACCCTCGTTCACCCTCACCCAGGGAGGGATTCTTTGGGGAGGGAGTTGCATTTTATTTGCTTTCTTTTGTGTGCCGTTGAAGTGTGCAGGGCTAGTTTTGGTTTCTGTTCAACCATCTACTCAGAAGTTAAGATATAATTGAATAATGTAGTTGTAAAGAAACTGGCTGAAGTAATAGAACTCAGAGCTGCCTGTTGTGTAGGCAGTGTCTGGGAGCTGCCCTGCAGGGGAGTGACCACCTGAACCAGGGTTTGGCAATAGGAAAAGAGTTTATTCAATTCCTCCTGCCTCTTGTGTTGGAGGTGGCTTTTTGCTTCCAGCCATTCTGTACTTCCCTGCGGGGATATACATTTGCTTCTGGCATGGGTCGGCTTCATTCCACATGGAATCATTAAAGTTGGAAAAGAGCTCCGAGGTTATCAAATCCTTTTCTTCCCCTTTCCCATAAAAACATCCAAACCAGGTCAGTCCCCACCATATCTTGTTGTTGAATGCTGTTGGCTGCCTTTGCTGTATTGGGTCGGTGGGTGTGTTCCCCAAGGACACAGAGGCATCTGGAGTGGCAGCAGCCTCTGAAACCCAGATTTCTGCCTGTTCAGTTGAGTTGTGCAGATGGGCTTTCCCATTTCCCTTTCTCACTCTTGGTGCTGAGACTCCAGCACAACTTCCCAGTTTGTGCCTGTGTGGTGACGTGTGTGGCAGTGCCAGCCTCACACTGACCTGGGATGATGTTCCTGCCATCTTTTCCATATATTTTTGTATCTTGAGTATTTTTTAATTGAAAGCACCTCCAAGTGATGGCTGAATGCTCCCAGACGTGCTTGTCACCTCACCCCTTCACATCTGAGCTTGGTTACAGCCTTGGCAGGGGAGGGAGCCCCACAGGCACCAGTTCGGAGCTGTCCTGAATTGGGTGAACCAGCCGAGGCCCGGCAGACCAGAGCCCTCCCTGCCGTGTGGAATCAGAATCCCAACGGTGTCCTGTCTCCCTGGTGGCCAGTTTGGCCTGTTTGCAGAGCAGGAGCTGCAGTGGTGATAAAAGTGATGAAGGTGCAGAGCCACACCAGGGTCGTGGTGGCCAAACAGTTTGTGTCACCTTCTGTTTGTTTTGTAAGAACTTCCAGCATTTGGATTTGTTTTGCCAACCTGTTTTTGCAGCTGACTGTAGGAGGATACCTCTTCTCATTCAGTGTGTCAGTGTGTGCTCATTTTCCTTCTGCTGGGTTTGATTGTAGTCGTCTCCTTTAGTATTTAACCTTGAAATTCTGTGAGGGTTTGGATCCATATCAGCAATTTGGGGCCTTTTACCAGATTACTCTTTCTTTTATGCTTTGCCACTCAGAATTCCTTTGTTGGTCGCTTCTGCAGCTGCCAGAGCTGTTGAAATTTGAGCGTTAGTGTTGGAGTCCTTTTTATATTTTCCACTGGGAAAGATGCTACTTAGTTGCCACCTCAAATTCCTTTTGAGATGGGTTTGACTTTAGTTTCTTTGGAAGGAGCTGTTGGTCCTCTGGCTGCCTCCTCTCCTACAGGGGCAGGATCACCCTGATGTCTGGGGAAGAGGAAAAATACCTCATTTCTGTCACTAGTGTTGACTTTTTAGGCACAACATCTCTTGCTGTCACTTTAAAAGTGTCTTGCTCCACCACAGGACCAGAGAACCATCTCGGGTGTCCCCAGGTACACGAGTCCATCCGAAGGGTATCTGATAATAGGATTTGGGCTCAAGCCTTCATCGAGACTTGGCAAAGATAAAAGATGACACACGAATGCCCTGACGCTGTTGCTTGTCACAAACAGCTCTGCGGTGGGAGCACTGAGATAATCTGTTCCAGAGGGAAGGAGGCAGACGTGGAGTCAGGGATTTATCCTGCAGGAAGCTGTTTATGGCACCTGTCCTGCATGCAGTGGTGTGCTCAGTTTCTTGCTGGTTTGAAGAGCAAACTAACAGCAACAAAAAAGCATTGATTTTCCAACTTCCTTTTGAAAAGCTGGCTCGTGGCTGCCCCTTCACCCTTTTGCTTTCCAGCCACTTGACTGTGTGTTTATGCAGGGAAAGGATTGGAGTCAGACGTGTCATTGTGCTGTGGATGGGTGTCCCAGTGAGAGGGATGAGCTCCCCTCGGCTGATCAGAGTGCTGAGAAATCCCTGGATTTCTTTGCTCCCGGGGCAGCCTGGGCTGGAGGGATGCACGGAGCAAGGAGCCGTGTGTTTGTGGGCCGTGTGAGGCCCATGGCACAATTAGGTGTTTTTACTCATGTTTTTTCTCTACTCTTGAGCTCGGGGCATGAACAAGTTTGAAGGACTTGCTGCGGTTGTTGCAGTAGGAGTCCCAGGAAAGCCCCAGCTCAGTCAGCGCATGGGAGGCCTCTCCAGTGCCTCCCTCCTGGAGGGGCAGAAGGGAACACAAACCATCCCCTGCTTCCTTAAGGCAGGTAAAAAAGAGGGGAGTGTTAATACGTAGTTCAGTAAATGACCTGATTTCAGGAGACTCCCCAGGGCTGAGGTGGACGGTTACTGGGGGTTTTCAAACCCGAAAAGGCTCCAGACCTGGCAGTAAAAGAGAAGAAATGTCGGTGTGCAGGTGCTGGCTCTGCTGCGGTTGTGTCTGACCAGGACCCTGTCTCAGGGGGTGCAAACAACCTATAGAGCTGTGAAGAAAACCAATTTTTTAGTTAAGCAATCAGCTCTGTTCTTTCAATTCACTTGACAGGACTTGGGCAGATGTTACTAAATGCTCTGTGTCCCTGCGAGGGAGCCTTGCCTCCCCCACCAGCACAGTTGTTACAGAGTATTTTTCAGTCCCTTGCCTTGTCCTTTTGTCCTTCCTTCCCAGTGAAGTGTATCAGCAGGACATACATTTTATCCGGTGTTTAAATGGCTGGAGTGGAGTGTGCAATGATCTTTGGTTGCTGCGTGAGGATGATGTAGTGAAATGAGACACTGTAACCAAAACAGATGGTGCTAATCTTGAGTCTGTCTGCAAGATCTTACAGCATTTAATTAAAATGGTGGTGTAATTCCCCTGACACCTTTAACTACAGCTTAAATTCTTGGACTATGAACTAAGGGCTTTCTTATGCAGATTTGCACTCGTGTGAGGAGTCCTCAGGATGAGTCTCTGGTGGCTTCACAGCAGCTACTTACTTGAATGAAGCTCTCAGGATGAAACTGGCAAACGTATACATGGCATTTGCATGCTTTATGTTGCAACTGGAAGCATAAATTGTAGACTAAAGATACTTAGGAACTGGTCCCCAACACAAATCTTGTCTAGAGAAACTGCTTAGACTGCGCCTGAATTCAGAGGCTGGTGAATGCAGTGCTTTAAGGGGCAGCTCAACATCTTCCCCTTGCTTAGAAGGGCATGCGATGGAAGTTTTGGTTAAGTGAAACTTGTTTGTAGAAGGTCCTGACTCAAGTTGAGGTGAGGTTTTGGGTTTTTTTTACATTATTTGCTTCTTGAGAGAATCAGAGAAGTTTGTTTGAAGTGCTGTGCAGACCTAAAATTGTCTGAGTGGTACCGTTTGGGCAGGAAAGTGGGAAGCATTTTTATACCTGGTTTTTGTTTTGTTCCAGGTAGGAGAACTGTGAAAAATAAAATTACCTGAATTACCATGTTGAAAGTCTTTCAGAAAGTCAGGGTTGGAGCTGAGGGCCTTGTGGTAGATTTTTGGTTCTGCTCCTTGTCAAGTGTATCCTTCCTGTTTTGGGAGTAGGGGAGTCACAGTCTTCTACATTCTGGGGCCTGACTCTGCCTTGGCTTTTTTCACCCTTCTGTGCTATATGAAGCAGGAAAAATAATGTGATTAAGAACAATGGCTAAAATTATGTAATGTAGAGAGGTAGAAAATAATGCAGAAATAACACTGCACAGTAAAACAGTGGCCAAACCCAAGGATTTCTCAGACTTTTCCTGCCCCACCTCTCCCTGCTGCTGCTGTGTCTGTGTTGTTGTATAATGTCTCCAAGGGAGCCTGGTGTTTTAAAGTGGGTGGAATTACTCAAGTGATGCAGAGAAGTTAATTTAGAATTGGCCTGTCCATTTCCCATACAACAGAGTCCAAGAAGCATTTGGTGGAGATGAGAAATAAAAGAGGAGGTGGAAGATGGGTTTTGTTTGTGTTCCATCTGTGAGGACTGCAGAAGAGGAAAACAGTCACAGTGGCTACACAGCACTAATTATATCTTCAGGGTTGCTGGGAACGTGCCAGAATCAAGTTGTGCACTGCGAGATGTTACTGGGGAATTGTGATTTTTAGCAGCCTAAACCCTGCCAACCTGAATGGAGCACAGTGAGATCAGCAGAAGACCCTCCCTGCCCGATATTCTGATTTAAGCCCCGAGGGGGAAAAGAATGAGAGCTTAGGTTTGAGCTCTCCTGGGAATGTGCTGTCCTGGGGCCCTGGAGCTGCAGGTGGATGTGGAGGTGTCTGTATTTAGGGCAGCAGGTTGTGAAAGGTGCTCCTTTGCTCTCTCTGCTTGTTGTTGTGTGCACAGGGGAGTCAGAGCTTTGAACATCCCCTTCATCACTTCTGAGGCCTTTTCAAGGGTCCCCGAGAGGGAGGGCAAACCTGAGTTTGTGCCCCTTTGCAAGGAGTGTGTGTGCTGTTGTCCCTGTGGCACTTCTGGGGTGAAGGCATTTTGTGGCACTGTTTTCATCGAGGCGCTGTTTGTTGGGGGTGGGTTTGGGTGGGTTTGGATGCTTGTGTGGGATTTGGGGTTTGAACACTCTTCTACCCTGACAGCTGCTTTTGGACACGTCAGAAACAGATCATTTGGTGTCTCGGGAATTGTTCTGGAAGAAGCTGGATGTCTGTAAAGGGTCTGGATGTTGCTGTTGGAGATCAGATTTCTCTGGTTCCTTGCACACTTGGCCCAGTGCATTTAGAACTGGCGTCTTGCAAACGCTTTATTCTGTGTCCAACTGCAGTCAGATGAATTTAGAAAAAACCTCCAATTTTTTAAAAAAGCCCCTCTTATCTGACAAGCTGAACCCTTCACAGCACAGTCCTCCAAAACACACGTCCCTTTATTAAACCAGAGCAAAAATCTCATTTAATGCATGATTTGCTAACAGTGTTGGTTAACAGTAAGCATTTGTAAGTTCCTTTTTTTGGTCAGGCTTTTTAGCTTTAAAAGCATTGTAGCAACTGTAATAAGCCAAGAGTGTGCATATGGGAAGAGATGCAAGGAAGATTACATCACCTGGCAGGAGTTCTGCTTTGTTCTGCCTTCATTTCTAACCGGTTGTGAGTTAAACAGCTTGTTCACAGTTTTGTGCTCACGTTGGCAACCTTGTCGTCTCAGGGAGTGTTTCAGTCTGCTTTAAGCACTCACCAGAGCAGCTCTGCCCTCCCTGATGGGCTTTGCTGTCCTCAGACTTACTGGTACAAACGTCTTGGTGGCTGTTTAGTGAATCAGGTGTGGGGACTGATCTGAGTGGAGGAAAAAGCCGTTTAGTGCAGCCCTTCTGCTTTTGAGTCAGCTGAGCTCAGAATGAATGTCTGCAGGAGCAGCTGAGCGGTGCAGGGAGGGCAGCCCAGGCCAGCCCTGCTGTGGCACCAGTGCCTGCTTGTGTTGGAGGTGTGCCCCAGGAGCAGTGTCCTGTGGGCTTTTATCTGATCGGAGCTGGCCCTGGCAGGGAGAGGAGCTGCTCTTGCTCTCCCATGGCCGCAGGGTGAGCTCTGGGTGCCCAGCCTCAAAATGTTTGTCTTTCTCTTTGTTTCTCATGTTTAAATTGGTGACTGATTCCATTCACGGGAGGATTGTGTGCCCTCCAGGTCCAGGACACGTGTGGGTGGGATGAGCTGCAGTGCTGGTTCAGCCTGTGAAGGGGACAGTCCCCAGAACCACAGGCCTTGGCTGTCCTGGCTGTGCAGACCCTGCTGCACGTGGGGACCTCTTCAGCCCGGGCATGTTTGTTTGTTGGATTCCAGTAAAACCCGTGTGGATGCAGATCCTCTCCCCTGCACTGTGGTAAATCCTTTACTCAGAACATCTGTAGGGCTGTTCAGGATGTTGTGAGTGTTCTGGGTGCTCGGCCTAATTCCTTCTGGATCCACCTCTCCTTTCGAGCTCAGCTTTAATGAATGTGAGGACACAATCGAGAAGTTCTGAGGGATTAGTATTGATGCTTATCAATTAACAAATTAAACAGAATCAGACATACCCAAGTCCATGTGCTGAACTGCGTCTCTGCCAGTTTGGCGAATGATGTGTGAGATCTCATGTTGTGCTACTGAGCCCAAACCCCCAGGACTTGTGTGTCCCTGCTCTCAGGAGTCACCTGCTGTGTGGGTGGGCACTGGTGACCCAGGCTGGCTCCAGTCATTCCTCACAGTCCATGGCATTGGGCACTGCAGAGCCTGGTCAGTGTGGAAGTGAGCTGGGTGCAGCTTTGCTGATTTCTGTGCTTTTTTGACTCTCTCATCGCCACTCCTGATGTTTGGGTGACACCTCTGAGCTGGCAGGAAGCTGCAGGAGTTTCTGTGCTGTTGGGAACAGCTGAGCTCTGGATTTTGCTGTGTGGTGCTGTTGGGCAACATCCTTTTTTCAGTTGGGTTTCTTGGTTTTGGTTTTTGTCATCTTCCTGTCCCGTACTCTTGGTGACTTACCACGTGTTCCTAGTTGGTTATGACACAAACATTTAGCTTTTTTTTTCCCCTGGGTTGCCCATGCTGGCACTGAATTTTGGTGTTTTGTGACTTGTAGTTATAGTAAATTACAGTGTTTCACAAACTCTGCACCTTCCTTTTCCAAGCCATAGGTGGAGGCACGTGTAGAACAGATGCAGATGTTTTGGTGGAGCACATGTAAGTGCTTTCTCAAACAAGGTTGTGTTGTGTGTGAGGTATTCCAGCTCTACACAGCATCCCACTCTGGGAAAATAATTTGTACTTCCCTTTGTCTCTTCCTGCTGTGCTTCTGTGCCCCCCTTTGTGCCAGGAATGCGGTGAATTCCAGGTATGGGGCTGGAGAAAAGTTCGTTTTAGACTTTAAACTTGTAAATAAACTAAGTTTGTGGCCTTGAAAAGGAAAGTCCTGTGTGATGTGGAGGTTTTGGAGGAGCTGCCCAGCGTGTCCTTGTGCAGATGATGTGGGATCAGTACATGACCTGCAAGTCTTGGGTTTCCTTTAGGAGTAAAAATTCATTTGTGCAGCTGGTGCTTCCCCCCCTGTGTGTCCCTTCTCCCTGCCAGAGGTGTGGATGCTGCAGTGGGGGCTGTGCAGCTCTCACCAGCTGCTTTTCCCTCAGAGCCCCTTCAGAGCCGAGCGCTCCGGCTGCTTCTGAGCTGCCAGGGGCAGGTGTGAATGCTGGCACTGAGGCACTGTGGGGGGATAACTGCAGTGGGGATGGGGAAACACGGCCCACTGTGGACATTGTGTTTGGTAACAGCTACAGCCAGACTGTGCTGGGGATGTTCCAGGGCATCGGAGGGTGGAGGGAGAGCAGGAGGCAGCAACAGTCATGGGGCAAACTGGGAGCGGAGGAAAATCACAGAATCGTGGAATATCCTGAGCTGGAAAGGACCCCCAAGGCCCATCATTCCAACCCCTGGCTCTGCACAGGCATCCCAGTAATCCCACCCTGTCCCTGAGTGTTGTCTAAACACCCTTTGAGCTTTGGCAGCCTTGGGGCTGTGACCAAACCCTGGGGAGCCTGTTCAGTGCCCCAAGAAAACCTTCCCCAAATGGCTGGGCGGCAAATCTGGTCTTTCTATTCTTCCTTGAGCGTTAATAAGAGAATTCTGTCAGGTTGGGAGACAGTAAAGGACAACTTTCCTTATTCTGCGTGTATTCATTTGGGCAAAATGAAAACTAAAAATAAAATTGTAAACCTGTAACATCCTGATGTGGAAGTGTTTCACCTTTTTCAGTTTCGTGGTACTTTTTGCCACTTGAAAGTCAGGAACACTTTTGGGCTGACACTGAGCTCATGTGCCCACCCAGCAGCATGTAGGGAATGGGCCTCATGCCCTCTCTGTTTGTTTGTTGTTCTGCTTCTAATTTGTAAGATTATGGCAACAGTAAAGTTGGAAATTAATGAATCTGCTGGAAATCACTCAAGTTGTGGTGAAAAATCTAAATAGAGGGATGAGCCAGGTTTATTCAGTACTGTTTCTAAATATTTTTTTCTTGTAGGGGGAAACAGGAAAATATGAGTCGAAGGAGTTAAGATAATAATTGGAGTTAATTTAAGGGATGAATTCTTGGAATTACCTAATGAAAAAGAAGCAAACCGGTGTTAGAAATATAACCATATTTTGAAACAAAGTGATTTTTTTTTTCTTCTTTTCCCCCTACAGGCTGAACTGACGGGCATCAAATGGCGTAGGTACAACTTTGAGGGCCACGGGGACTGCGGCCCCATCATCTCTGCCCCGGCCCAGGATGATCCCATCCTGCTCAGCTTCATCCGCTGCCTGCAGGCCAACCTGCTGTGCGTGTGGCGCCGCGACGTCAAACCCGACTGCAAGGAGCTCTGGATATTCTGGTGGGGGGACGAGCCCAACCTCGTGGATGTCATCCACCGGGAGCTGCACAGTAAGGCACCCTCTCCTTGCTTTTCCAGGCACTGACAGTTTTTCCAGTGGAAAAAGGATGTGTTGTCAGGGTTTGAACTTGGTACCATCTGTAGTTCTGTCGTAATTTGTGTTTTGAGACCTCCAGGAAATCAAAAGCTGGAAGTTTGGGGCATTTTGGCTGTGGGTGATGTGCAGATCAAATGCAAAGTGGGACTTGAGTTTGGGAGTGTAAAAATAAATTATCCAAAAATATAATGCAACTCTGGCATAAGGTGGGAGTTGATGGAATGAGCCACCTACACAGAGAATCAGGTGAACGGACCAGCACCCCAGATCGGTCTGCAAGGTCACAACTGCCCCTCTTGGTCATGCTGAAGGGTTGGAGTGTGAGCAAATTACAAGGCAGGAAGGGGCAGGTGGGTCAAAGGGACAATGATAAGGTGGTGATTATGAGCTCCATGCGACTGGGAGTGTCCTCAGTGTCCCCAGAATGTGATCATGTCACGGCTGCACAACCTGCTGTGATCCTTTCTGGGCTGGACTGTGGCCAGGATATATCAATGTCTCTTCAGTGGTGTTTTGTTGCTGTTGAATTGTGTGTATTCATTGCTGTGTTGTATTTTCAGTTTGCCTTAAAATGATCACTTTTAAAGGTGTTTTGTTAGGCTGTAGGAGTTTTACGTCTGTTTTCACCTCGTGTCTTAGATGACAACAACTGAAGTTCACCAGTTCTGGAGTAATAATAGTAATCAGAGGGAAAAAACAAACCAATTATAAAGATCAGGTTGTGGTTTCCTGCAATACATTTTTATCCTGCTGTCCTTTAGACCTTCTGGTGACTTGGTGATAAAATCTGAATGCCAGTTCAAGTACACAGAATATTGATCACATGTGCTCCAGCTGTCCCTTATCTCCCCACCTCTCCCCTGCACTGTTTGGTCCTGGCTTATGGGATATTTATTTTTTGTATTCATTACTCTTTCCTGAGCACCATTACAAACTCCATCCTCTGAGAGGCAGATTGTTTATCTGGCAGTGGAGCTGTGAAATCACGGAGAGGAAGCCCTGAGTGTCCTGGGGTGTGTTCCATGCAGGTAGCTCTGGATCATGGATAATTGAAGAGCTGGCTCAGAAGTGCTGCACTGAGCCATTCCACTGACATTCATTTTTCATGAGGCACCTGTTTTGAATTAAGGAATGGGTAATATTTCTACTTACCCAGCAAAGCTTTAATAATATATGCTTTTCTCTTCGTGCAATATAGTTACTTCAATATTTCAAATGCAGAATATGGGACTTAAGTGCCATTTTATTTGAGGGGAGTTGCAGGCGGTGGTTTCTGTTTCTGTTGTAAATTGATGGAGCTTGTTTAGGTCTGACATCTTGTTGATAACAGTGTAGTGCTGTTCCTGTGGTAGGGGTATGGCAAAGCATTTCAGTGTATGGAGAGCTGAGCAAATGCTGGTCCAAAATGTCCCAGGATCACAGAACTGTTGAAATGTCCATCCCCACGTTGTTACACAGCCCAGGGCACTGAGTGCCACATCCAGGTGCTCCTTGGACACCTCTGGGGATGGGGACTCCAAACCTCCCTGGGCAGCCCCTGCCAATGATAAACAACCCTCTCCCTGAAGAAACTCCTCCTGCTGTGCAGCCTGACCCTCCCGTGGCACAACTTGGGGCTGTTTCTTCTTGTCCTGCCCCTTGTTCCCTGGGAGCAGAGCCTGCCAGGGAGTTGCAGAGAGCCAAAGTCCCCCCTGAGGCTCCTTTTGTCCAGGCTGAGGCCCCCCAGCTCCCTCAGCTGCTCCTGCTGCTCCAGCCCTTGCCCCCCTGGACATGCTGCAGCCCCTCGATGCCTCTGTTACCATGAGGGGCCCAGAACTGCCCTGGGGGCTCAAGGTGCTGGAGCCTTTACTGCAGGAACTTTTCAGTGGAATTAAATCTGCACTGATTCCTGAAGTGTCAACAGCAGCAGCATCCCAGAGATAACCCCAGGGCGGGCACTGCAGGCAGGGGGTGGCACAGGCTGCCCTGGCACTCGGGGGGCCTGGATTCAGAGCTCTCTCCAGTGAAAAGTGTCTGAAAAACAAAGATTCCACAGAGGGATGGGGCGAGAGACAAAGCTGAGTTTGGAGATGGAGAATGAGTCATGCAAATCCTCCTTCTGGGGGAATGAAGCACATGGGGATGGAAGGAAGGGGAAATCTGCTCCTGCTGTCAGGCCCTGCAAGAACTGGGGAAATAATCTCCTTTTCTACTCCTTTCCACTGCAGGTTTTGGAATTCTTTTGTAATGTGTGCAAATCGTACAAGGATTTGGTTGTTCTGTATTAAAAGCACATTGAAACACTTGTAGTGACTTATCAGATAATGGTTCAAAGTGATGTAAATTGTGTTCCACATTTTAGTTGCTCTCTTCAGTACGTTTTTTAGAGTTCAGGCGTCAGTATTGACAAAATATTGAACATCAAATTCTGCCAGAACAAGGCATTTATGTACATTGATTCCTTGGACAAAGGACACTGTGTTCACTGCTTCGTGCAGCAGCAGGGCAGAAGAAATGAAATTAATTGACTTTTATTATACAGTAATCCCTCACCTCTTTGCACCTGAAATTTCACTATAATAATTGATTTTTTTGGTAAGAGTCACTCAGATATTACTGGATGATATTTATTGCCTTCTGTAAACAAACACAAAGTCCAAATGGAGAGTTTCTTTCAGGAGCACTTTCCAAAGTTTTGTGTGTCAACTCTGGGTCGCTTTGTCTTTAGAACATTCAAGATTTGGTAAACAACAATCTGCCTTTAATAGAAGAATTTCAAGTAGTCGTGGGGAAAACAACTTGGTGGTTATAAACAGGAGGTCCAAGGAGCAGTTGTTTATGTAGCAGCTTTCCAAAACTGTGGATAACTAAATGCTGTCACAGGAGATGAAATAGAAACAATTATTTGCAGAGCAGCTGAAGATGAGTGGAGTAGTAGCCAGGCAGCTGTGGATTTCAGAGGTGGATTTCAGGTTATATATTATATATTTTTACACTTCTTCTCCCTTGATCCCCCTGGTTGGGGTGCTCTGGTTTTTATTCTGATGTGATTTCAAAATTGAAGAGAGAGTGAAGATCTTTATGCTCTCCCAAGTGGAAAAAAAATGATTGGCACAGGGGCACCGAGTGGGAGCAAAAATGGAGTGATACAGGAAGTTTGGAGCAGTTGGGAGCACTTTAGGTGGTGGAAGTTTTGCCTTCCCCCGTGTCAGTGCTGCTCGGTGGTACCCGAGGTGTGACAAGAGTTGCAGCGCCGGTGGCTTCTCCATAAACCCATTTTTTGTAAATCCTTTGGAAGAGATGGAAGGAGAGGAGGTTGTGTCGTACTGTTGGCAGGTTGTTTGACAGGGAAGTTGTAGATTTGCAAGTTGCTGAGCTCTCATTTGCATTTGGTGACCAAATACCATCTGGAGCAGCACAGAGAACTCCTCCTCAGCCCCAGGGTTGTCTGTTCTCCCCCCCCTGCCCTGAGCTTTCCACAGGGATCAGAGACAGGGGAGAGCTGGTCCCCCTTAGCACCTTTGCTTGTGCGAAGAGCCTTTTCCTCTGGGAGTTGGACTCGATGATCCTCGAGGGTCCCTTTCATCTCAGAGTATTCTGGGATTCTTTGACAGTTTGTCTATGAACCTGTATCTGCACATTGGGATTTATGGATAAATTCAGCTTTGTCTGTTGCATTCGTGGTGCAGAACATTGGGATTCTCAAGAATAGTGCAGGGATTATGGCGTGTAAGCGCTGCCTTGGAGGTGGAGCCTGGAATGTTGACAGGATCTTGGGAATGAGTAAGATTCTGGGTGTTGGGGAGTTCTTTAAATAAAGCTGCAGCCTTCTATCAGCTTAGTGGCTTGTTTGCCTAAAATCGCTGATTCTGAAATGCATTTGGGTTTTCCATCTGGAAATCCACTTGGATTTGCAGCATCTGCACTTGATCCATTAATTCCTGGAGCTGCTTCCCTCAAAAAAAAAAGATATTAATACACTTTCTGCTATACTGCCTGTAACATAAGGATTTTCATTGCAACTTCTGAAGAACAGATTATTTTGAATCAATTAGGTGAAACCTTCCTGAAAGATTGTTTGTGATCCTCACAGCCTGGCAAGTTTAAAAATGCAGCTGAAATCTGAGCTGGGACAGGAAAAACGTGGAGCTTCAGCTCGTTCCTGTTTATGAATTCTTGGCATATCGGGCTGCCCCAGTGGAAATCCCTGTGTGCTGATAAAAGGGAAGAGGGAAAATGCTGCCTGTGGGAAGGGCTGTGAGCAGGGCACCCGTGTGGCTGGGCCCAGGACAAGGACTTGCCCCCAAAACTCAATTTGGGAAGTTTTGTTACCACTGGGAAGACTTCCTGACTGCTAGGTTTCTGTGTTTAATTTATCAGTTGGCTAAATGAAGCCAATGTTTAACGTGAAAGTCTTTAGGAGTTGGTGTTTTTCAGTATTTATTGGGGATTAATATAAAAAGAATGGAAAACTTGAAAAACACAGTTTTGGCTTTGTTAATGTGAAAGAGGTTAAAGGAGTGAAAACTTCCTTTCCATTTCAGTTTAAGGTTCTTTCAAGGTGCTGTTGTGTTCCTGCAGTTGTGAGACACTGGGAATTCTGTCAGGGACTGGAGTAGGTTCTGAGCTGCTGTGATGTGGGATATGTTAATTACAGAATGTGAAGATGTTCCTGTCTGTTGAAACATGTTCTAAGTGTGTGAAGCAATGCATGAAATGAAGACTAACCCCCCCTTCCTGTGAAATGATTAGAGAGATGAATAGAAATTTAACTCCACAAACCCCATCACTGTTGTCATGCCCAATGTCACTGGGAACGAGAGCAGCCAATGGATGGAAAAGCAGATTATGAACAAGGAATCAAAGGAATCTCACAGGGGCTGAAATGCAAGTGGTTTTGAAGGCTTTCAATTGAAAAAGCAGCTCTGAATATCAAGCAGCTGAGCACCACTTATTAATAATTTGAAGTGAAATCTGAAAATGGTTAATTGCCGGTTCTCGAGCGCGGAGTGGAATTAACAAGTAGCTTCATCTGACACAAGACTTTATTGGAATATTAAGTTACTGAAAACTCTGTTTCTGGCTTGATTATTTTCAATAAGATAAGTCATTTGCATTTTCTTAATTGCCTGGCAGAGATTATTCCCAAAGACATGAAAACAGAGTTAAACTTTTCCTTTCTCTGGGCCGGAGGATGGGATTGAAAAGTGAATTCACAGTTCCCGAGCTGGCAGAATTGTGCCGTGACCCTTCCATCTGACACTGTTAATTGGTGTCCAGTGATTGCCAGTTGAAGTTCAGCTTAGACAAAATAACCTTTTTCTTTTAAGGAGGCATATTAAATGAGGTTATTATGCCATCATTTGGGATTAAGGAATTGCTTCATGGGAAAATGCCAACTCCTTTTATACACATGGAGTTGACAAGAGCCTTATTGTGTCTGGGCGAGATGTCTTCATTTTTGTTTTATTTTTCTTGCAAAAATAAATGTTCTTCCCACCACTCCAACTCCTTTTGCTTTAAAGTTGGTTTATTGTTGTAGACAACGAAGGTGCGAGTGGTTTAAAAAGTGATCAAGGCTGAGTGTCCCCTTTGGAATTCTGATTGCACTTCCCTTTTCCTTAGTGCTCCTTTCCCTCTGGTTTTCTCTCCACACAAACAGTGAATCTGTGTTCAGAGAGGGATCAAATGGAGCACATGTGACGTTCATGAATTCATTACCATGGACTTCAACCATCCCCGTGGGTCCCTTCCAGCTCGGGATGTTCCATGGACTGTTCTCATATCCTGCATTTCCCCTCCTTTTACAATCTACAATACCTGAGGCAAAAACTTCACCAAAAAGATCAGAACTCCACCAAAAGGCCATGGAAAATATTTGATTTGTTTAATGTTACTCAAGAATCAACATTTTAATTTTTTTCCTGTCTGGGAATTTGGATGTTTCATTGTCGATTGTAACAAATTACCTTCTGAAAACAGTTGAAGGCAAAGCCAAGAAATTCTCTCCTGAATCCCATCCATTTCCTCTCAATCTTCCTGCTTTCCAAATTTCAGCGCAGCTCAATTGAAACAGCCCAAATTTGGAGCAATTCAACTTGAGGTTTTATTGGCCACACGATGGTTATTGTTCCTTCTCTTGTGTTTTTGTGGGGAAATAGGTCAGAATTTTTGGGGTAACATTAACAGCTGCTTTCTGTGGGGACCTTTGAGTGGCACAAATGTTCAGGCAAGGCCAGGCTCAGCAAAGCCACGATTTAAGGGTGGGATGGAGCTGGGAAAAATCCCTCCCAGGAGCAGCAGAGAGGTGTCCCTCATGAATCAGAGGGAACTATTGGATGGAATGTGCTCGGAATTAACTGGAGTGGTGAGAACAAACTCAAGTCCAACTTTTGAATGTAAATAAAATTGATGTGTTACCACAGGCAACTCGGTGAACCACGTAATGAGGTTTTTTTTTCCATGAAAAATGAGACGTTGTAGTGCAGCTGCGCCAAAGCAGTATGTAAAGGATTTATATTCTGGTTATATGAAAATTAAACAATCATTAAAAGGCTGTATTTTTAAAAGTGCTGCTTGGGGGGCAAAATGAAAAAAATCCAATCAGTGGAATTTATTTTTCTCAGCAATGTGTTGGGCAATATCAACCACTGTAGTTGATGTTTTTTGCTTCAGGGGACCTCTTTTTTTTCCAGTGAAATGAACTCACTTAAGTGTATGAAGTAAATCTAAGTTAGCTTGAAGTGGAATCTGCATTAATAGAGCTCATTACTGATGTTTGTGTTTTCATGCACTGACAAATTCCAAGAACTCAGGATAAGCTCCACTGGTAAATTCAGACTTTAAAAAGAAATGCCACCTTCAAAAGAGAACGATAAAATTGTGTACAATGGCTTTTAGTAATGCTATTTTTAGAATAATTAATGACCCTTTAGTGACAAACATGAAAAATAGAATAGAAACAGAAAACCCAGAGAGGTGAGTCTGCTGATACTAACACATCACTTTTCTTCAGAGAGAGATATTTTCCACTACATAAAAGCTACTTTCTTTGTTAGAAAGTCCCTATTCAAGGTTATAAAGCTTAGGACACAATTCCTATGCCCCAGTTTCATTTTAAGTGGATTTAGTGATACACCTGCACTCGCTTGCGCCGGGATTTGCCAGGGATGTGTAAGACAAGAGCCCCGGGTACCTGGAGACGTGTGCACGTGGCATTGCAAGGTTTGGTCTGTGCCTGGGAAAGGGAGCTGGGCAAATGTCACATCTTTTCCTGAGGTTGATGGGATCCACAGGTCCTGCCCAAAGCAGGGTGTTGTAAATCCTGAAACCCAGACATGGAATTAAGGGGAGGAGCAAGTGGAAAACAGCTGAGCTGCAGGACAGGGGGTAAGTTAGGGGTGAGATGGGATCCTTACCTTTGCTCTTTGCCCAAGGGAACTGGGATTTCAGTAAGAGAAGGGTGGAGTTCTGCTAGTTAAGTATTAGTGTCTGGGTTAAAGAACCCCAAACTGTTGTCACTCAGAACTTGAACTTGGAGTTAAACAGCATTAAACTAAATTCCCCAGAGTTGTGTGTGAAGCAGTTTGAAGGGGAGCAGAGGCTGCAGGCTCGGGGCTGAAATGCTTTTGCTCGTGGCTGATGTAACCCAGGCCTGAGCTCCCCTTTGTGCTGGGCTGTGCCTGGTGCCTGTGAGGGCAGGGAAGGTGCCAGTGCCAGCCAAGGCACAGGTTTCACTTTCTGTGCCAGCCCTCAGCTCCCTCTGCTCCTGCCTGTCACCGCCTGGAGTTGTGCCTTGGCACAGTGACTTGGGTGTTCCCTCAGTGGCAAAGCTTCCCAGCCCTGATCCCTGGGCTCCTCCAGGACGCTCTTGGCCACTGTTTGCACCAAACCTTGGGACATTCATTGCTTTGGAATAGTCAGGGAGCCAGGGGCATCAAGGTGGAGTGGCACAGATTTGTACCAATAACCAGGGAAAGTTACTCATTCCTCGAGAAATGGAGTGTGGAGTTCATGAATTAAGGAGTGTGTATTGATAAACTTGGGCCCAGAAGGTACAGCAGTTTCTAAGCAGGAAAGAAATCCCAGATTTTCACTCAAACATTCCTTAGTTCTGTTTGTCCCGTGACATTCTGGTTGCTGTGTCTCTAACATTTTACACCAAGGGGAACTTGCAGTCACAGGTGCTAAAAGTGTCATTGGAGGGTGGTTTTTTCACTTGACTGGCTTTAAGCAGCTCTCTGAGGAGATGGGAAGTACGGGCAGCACTGTTGTGTCCGTGTGGGAAGAGCAGGGCTGGGAGTGTGATGGGATTGTGGTTCTGGGCAGTTGTTTAACCTGACAGGGCAGGGTGTGGCTTCTGCATTTGGCTGGTGTCCTCTGCTCTGGATGTGGTGTGGGGCAGTGCTGGGACACAGTGAGAAAGGCTTCACTGAAAATCCTGCTCTTCCCAGAGATGTTCCTGCATGTGCCTGGGAATTCTGCCACTTCATAAAGAGCAAGGGGAATATGTGTTTGACAAAAGCTTTATAGGATTGTTTCAAGGTGCAATTGACTTGTGTAAAGATAATATTTTTATTCTGTAATGGCATTATGTTTTTAATAAAGATAACTTAGAGATTCTGCTGCTGTCTTTAACAGCCCTCAGCTGGGAGCCCACTTTGGATTTTCCATACAAAGTGAGGGTTTTCTTTGCTGTAACTTACTGAGGTAAATTAAAATGTCAATTGATGTCACCATTGCTGCTGCTCCATCTCTGCTGCTGTGTTGGTGCTTCCAGCTTCACTCAAGTCCTCTGCACAGACTCACAGAGTTTATACCCGAAGGGTTTACAGTCCAAATGGAGAAGTTCCCACTCCTTTGTTCCCTTTCCCATTCTTTGCTCAGGAGCTAATAAGCAGATGAGGCAAAGCTGAGAGCAATAAACAGCTCCATGTCTGAGAGCTCTGGGAGCCTTTGTACCTGGAGAAGCTCTCCCTGGAAGGGGATGTGTTGCAGACAGAGATCCACTGGCCCAGATGAATGTGGGATTATTGCTCAGTCCCTCTCTGCCTCTTTCCTAAACTAAACCAGACCATAGTAAGCAGTATTTTATTACTATTTCTTTTGCTGTGAACCACAGTTCATGCCTGGGAAGTGTGAAGAAAAATGTTTTGCCTGTGAGACTGTTACTGCTTAGTTTCAAAAATGAAACTGCAGTTCCTAATCCCTCCTTTTGGGGATCAGGGTTCTTGTCTGGCCGTGTCCTGAAAGGTTCTCAGTAATGCCCCAAAATAATTGGTGAGCAAACATCTCACTGAGCACCATTTGCTGGTGTCCTGCCCCACACAGCCTGTGCTGGGACACTGCTCAAATTATTGTGTGTTAACGATGGAACCCAAAGATCCTGGTGCTTAAAGATTAAATTTACAGTAAGATTAAATTACATTAAATATGTACCTGTGTAAACCCCCCCCATCGCTGTCTTTGAGGAAGTAGCATTTAAATTTAATGGGAATTTGCACGAGTTCAGTTCTTCAGTGAGGCTTGACGATTATTTTATGTATTTATTTATTTCCTAGTGGCAAACTTCCCAGCAAACCTGTGTTATACATCCTCTAGCAGAATGTTTGATTGGTTTACTTCTGCCTCTTCAGTAACTGAGCGCAGGTTACATTTTGTCATTAATGTGGTGCTCAGAATAGGAGTTTCTATAAATTTCTGGAACTCAAAACTGGCCAAAATATGAAATCTTTGTCTGGGCCACGTTAAAAGAAAAAACCAGCCCCAAATTACCACTTGCTGCCTCTTGGGTTTCCTGTTTGTGCTGCCCTGTCCTCCCCAAACATTGGAAGAAAAACCTGATTTTTTTGTGTTTTCCTGTGAATTTATTGGCTCAGTTTAACTGACATGTGGAGTCCCTGGCAAAGCAGTGCCACTGTCCATTTGGGATCCCATTTCCTGCAGTGCCTGGGAGATCCCAGAGCCACAATCCCAAGGGCTGTGGAAGGAGCTGCACACGGGGAAGGCTCCGTGATTCATGGCTGGGAGCTCAGAATCTTCCTCAGCACAAACTGCTGAGCTCAGGAGTCCTGTGCTGTCGTTTGTCTCTGTGTTAATGGCATTAAGTAATTACGTGTGCATTTTCTTTCAGCTCCCCAGCCTGATAAAAGCAGGCAAAAGCGCAGAGCCCATAAATCGTGGGCTCTTCTGGGGGGGCACAAGTGCTTTGATGGCTCTGCAGGTTTTCCATCCTGGTGGGTGGAGGTTCAGCTGCTCTGCTGCCCTGAGTGAGACTAGAGGGGCAGTTTATGGAACTGCTGCCCTTCCCTTGGGACTGTGGCTGGGGGGATGTGGATCTCGGCCCCAGCCCAGGGGAGCAAATCAGAGCAGGAATAACAGCTCTGGGACCTCAGGCAGTGCCACAAGTGACTCCTGTGTTCTCCCGAAGAGTGGAATAACTCCTCATTGGAACTGTAATAATTGGTGTTGATTCTTTGGCTGTATCAGCACTGGTTTCAAATCCAAATTTTGCCTCTTGTTTGCAAAATCTCAGCTGTTGAGGTTTTTCGCTGTTTCTTTGTTAGCTTGGTATCCATCTGGTTTTAAGGATGAGCTGCTTGTCTTGTATCCTGGAGTATGCCAAGGGGAGCATTTGTGCTTAATGAATTCATCAGGTATTTGGGGTGTGATACCATCAACCCACTCCATTCTTTTGAGAACTTCAATCTTTGTGTGGTGTGTTTATGCATCCAATTTTATCTTTCCTGGTAATTCAAATTAAGTCTTGGTTGGAGAGTTTGTGTAATGGCTTTAATGAAGTGGCTGTGCTTGCCTGCTGCTTCTTGTTTATTTTAAATATTGGTCTGGGGAAGTAAAGGTTGTAATGCATTTAAAATGATAACTAGCGGTAACTGTGCAATAGTCCTGTGTTAATTCAGCTCTAAGAGCTCTGCATGTAAGAACTTCACTACTATTGTGCTGTCTCATAATTTCATGGGAGAACAGACTTGGGTTCGTTTGTTTTCCTGTTAGTCCACATGTGTCAGATGTGAAGTTTTTCATTCCTCCTGTGGTTTGAGGTGGTGTTGTCAGCAGATCCACTTCTTTTCTGGAGTTTGTTTTACACTTGACAGCAGTTTCTGAATGTTGTGGAGTTGTGGCTGCTTTAATCCCGGGTAGACATTTAAGTGAACTTGTTGGGATGTGCCCTGATAATGATTTTCCTTGTTATCTGTGCAGTTTGGGAAAGGCTTTCTGTGATTGTCTGGACTAGCACTGCACATATTGGTGTAGGAACCTGTGATGGGAAGGGACAATTCCCTGGTGCCTGTGAGGACAACAAACCAATCCAGGCCACCCTGACTGCCTGGCTCACACATGGAACTGTTTGTCCTGGTTTCTAATGGAGGGGACAAGTCCTGTGGGAATTCTGAACTCGCAAGTCTTGATCTTCTCTCTCATCTGGCTGTTCCCAGTTCCCAGTGGTTGCAAAGCACACCTTGGGATTGGTACCCAGGAACTCTGAGGTGCCTCAGCACTTCCCCCCCGGTCACCCTGTGTCCGTTTCCTCTGCACTCCAGGCTGTGAAGTTGTCCAGGATGTGTCTCCAGGATGTGGGACAGAGGAGGAGGGAGTTCTGGTCCAGGGTTGCTTTTCTGTGCTGTGATAAACCAGCAGGGAATTCCAGTAGCAAATGAAAGTTGGTGCTGTTTGTTGCTCCACCTCATCTCTGTCCTGGCCAAATTACAGTATCGCAGTATAGATAAGGCTGGAATGGACCTTGAAGATCATCTAGAAAAGCAGAGATGTTGTGGAAAGGTTTAAAACCAGCAGATATTAATTTTCCTCTTTTGTTGCTCGCGCTACTCCCAGCTAAGTCTTCCCACTAATCCTCATGTGATTAGGAGTGTTGGATGGTGACACAAAGAGCTCTACAAAGCAATGCTCGAGGACATCCCGCTGTGTGCATTTGATGCCACATCTGGGATGAGATTATAAATAAATAAATGAAAAGAAGAAAGGAACAAAAGAAAATACAAGCCTGAAATCCCACAAACTGTAACTTTTTAAAGCCTTTGATTACACAGTGCTTGAAGAAAATGGAAGGAGTTAAGATATTTTGTCTAAATACATTAGGGAAGAATGCAGAGTGCACTTGGAGTACAAAGGCTCCTGGAGGTTTCTTGGCTGTGGCTGTTGTCAGTGTGTAGCACAACACACAGTGTGGCCTCTGTCACTGGGACATGCTGAGCATTTGCAGATGTAAATCCCCATCATGTGTGAGAAATACAACATTCTGCAACCAAATAAAAACAGACAGAAACGTGGGACTCAGTTTGTGCCACCTTCCATGAGTGGCTGTGGCTTCTGCTGAGGGTTGCAGCTCGTCAGAGGGTAAAGGGAATGTTCAGAATTGTGTGTGCTGTGGAAATGGGGCTGTTTCTGTAAAGGGAGTTTATTGAACAGCAGCTTTGCAGGGAATTGACTCTGCAGTGTCCGAGAGGCTGAGACCCAGAAGCAGTGGCAGCTCATCATAACCAGGAATGACTTTATCAGATTTTTGTGCAGCTGTGTTTAAGTTTTTCAGAGGTGATGGCTCTGTCAGGGAGTGAAGGAGTGAAGTAAAGGCAGTTCAGGGGATCAGAGCAGTTGGGCCCACCCCGTGTGAAATGTGGGGGGTGGTTGCAGCTGCCCCAGCAGCCCCTCACCATACCCAGCTTTGCGTTAATTGGCACTCAATTAGTGCCTCAGTTAATTGAGCCCCTTTGGGGTCGGGGTGTGTCTGTGGCTGGGGAGGGGCAACCACTGCAGGGCTGTGGGTTCTTACTGGGGGATGCACATTTCCTTCGTGATTCCAGGAGGATTTTCTGCTCTGACATCAGTGGTGTGGCTGTGGGAGGGTGGAGTCCCTGGTCCTGGCCTTTCCATCAACTTCCCTGCTCCTTTGAAATTACTAAATACTTTAACATATCATCAGAATTTCAAATATAAAAAAAATGGGCACTGCTACTAAGTGCTCTCTGGACAAGAGCTGGGAGAAGATAAGAGGCCTTTACTACTGACTCTTGGCTTCAATTTTGTCAGGAACGTGGTAATGGTTGGCTTCATGTTGTCCTGGCTTAGAACTAAACCAGCAGATTCTGATTTCCATGATTCTGCTGTTCATACATTTATATGAAGTCTCCCCTCGTATTTCTGGGAGGCAAGTGGATTTCTTGTTAAAAGCCTGCGAAGGGAATTGGGAAATAGGCTGATGAGTTCCTTTCTTTTGAGAGAAATAGTCAACAAATAGGCAAATGCTCGCGGAGTGCTGAGTTCTGGCAGGGGCTGTGGGTACAGAGTGTACTGGGCTGGAAATGTTGCCGAGTTTGCACAAACTGCCTGATATAAAAAGCACGTTTTTGTTACAAACACTGCCTGCTTGACGGAGTTGTTGCTCTTGCAGAACAGCTTTAAACAAGGACTGTTGCTTTTGAGTAATATTAAATATTTGTCTTCGGGTGAATGTTTTCATAGGCAAAATCACTGTAGATGGCAAACAAACCAGTGCGTTTATTATCCACTAAAAGTGCATTTGAACTTCCTTGTTTTTATCTACGACTCTTTCACTTGAATTTATATGATTTTGAGGGGGTGGTTATTCACTTGAAAAAGTTTTGGGTTATTTTTCCTCAAAAAAAAAAAATTATGAAGTATTTGTGCAGGTGCCTTTGTTCTTTCCAGGCTTTGTCTTGTTTTTCTGGCTTTGTGCTGACGCTTGGTGGCTGTTTCTGGGGTGTTTCAAGTGACAGGAGTCACAACACTAATGGAAAATACCAACTTAAATAAACATTTTCAGGAAGTACAGAGCAGGGGGAATGTGGAAACCTTCCCGAGCTCAAACCCTGTGCAAACGTCCTCCAGAGCTCTGCCCTGTGGGTAGAGATACAGAAGCCACAGATACGGGACTTGGGGATTTATTTTCTGTGGCTCTTCTCAATATTCAATGCTGGGAACACGCAGAGTGTCTCTAAAAACTGTGTTTTGTGAGTGGTCTGAGGTATTAATGTATAACCAGGATCAACTGGCAGGTTTATTGTTCAGGGTGATGGGTGTACTCTGAGTTCTGGGCTCCTGCACTGGGTATATTCCTTTTTCCCAGCTGTCTGTGGACTCACCTTTTGGGAGGGGAAACTCACCCAATTTGTATTTTTTTTTTTAAATCTCAGCATCTGGTCCACAGTCAGGGAACTTCTGAGCTCTCTCTGCAGATTTGTGGCTGTATTGGAAGAGGAGGACAATATGTTAATTTGACTTATTTATCTCTCTGAAATAAAAACATTGTTTAGTTCTGTTTGCCACTTTTGATCCTCCCTTATTGTTGTACCCAAATGTTCCTTGTGTTTGCCAGATCAAATGCAATGATCTCTTCAGGCATTTTGGGAAAAGGAAAACAAAGCCTAAACCCTTCTGCCATTCTGAATAAAGCATTTACACACCTTTTCTAGCATGACAGTAATTTTTGATTTATGACCCCCTGCCCTTCAGCAGAAGCTGGATGTGTGACACCCTTCCAGCCCTTAACAACAGGGAAACTCTTAATTACCTAATACTTAACAAACGAGGCAAAGCAAACCTTAATCCAGGCCTTTTCTTTTGAGCAAATTAAGTGGGCATGTCCTTATTTAAATATCTAACGAGATTCTGGAAAAATTTGATTAAACCTGCTAAGAAACCCTTGTGAAATGCAGCAGAGGTGGAGGAGGAATTACACTGCAATTGAGCATAAAGGAGTATTTTATCAAAAGGCACTGCTCTGTAATGGTGGGGGGGATTATTTTTCTTTTCTTCTGTGCTTGTTTTTTTGGGGGTTTGTTTGGGTTTGTTGGTTTTTTTTTTGACGGGCTCCTGCTGTCTGTTCTGGGAATTGTGTTCTGCTGAGATGCTCTGCAGGCAAAGCCTTTCAGAGTAAAGGGAAAAAGGAACTTGGTTTTGGCTGATAATCTGTCCAGACATGAAAGGAAGAAAGTATCCACAGGAAACTTATTAGAGGCCGACAGATTTTGATTGGAAATGTAATATTTGGAAATGCCCACGGAAAGGAAGTTGGAAAATTGTCCTTGTCCCTGTAAAACGGGGCCTTTCCCATTTTCCTGCTGCGTTTGGTGGGCCCCTGGATGTTGGTGGTTTGTCCTTCCTCACTGAACCTCTCTAGGTTCCTGGGCTTGTAAACCTGCTCTTGCCTTGTAAATGATTAGCAAGAAACAAGAAATACTTGGGAATCTTAATTGTAAATCTAATTATTTCCTTCTGTAATGAACCTGAGGCAGAAGTCAAGTAACTGTTACTGGGAGGGAGGAGATGCGGGAGCACAAATCACGTTTGCAGGAGTTTAAAGGGTGGTTTGGGCACAAAGAGGAATTTCCACTGGCGTTTCTAACACGTTCTGGTGGATAATTTTAGTGTGGGTTTGGTTCCAGAATATTCCATCGCTTTATTTGTGTTTCCATAGGATCACACAATCATTTAGGTGGGAAAAGAGCTTTAAGGTATTTTGCAGCTTCTAATGGGATCAGGTTTTGAAGCTGATGCACTTCTCCTCAGAAATAGTTTTAATTTCAGTGTCTGAACTGTGGGTTAAACCAATCCATTAGGGAAACGGGAGGGAATTCAGTTGGGGGTTCCTGGGAGGATGTGTGGGCAGCACTTGTCAGTGCTGGCTCATCTGTGTGAGGAGAGGGGGCTCAGAACTCACCTCTCTGCTGACAGCACTTCCAAACCCAACCCACAGACAGGTCACCAAACCAGCAGCAAACACCCTTCTCCCAACAGCTCCCACTGGGTGGAAGTTTTCAGCTCCTGTCTTTTAAAATTTCATTTCTAAATTTAATGGTTTCACATATAATGGCCAATGTAATGCAATTCCAACGCTGTGTGTGGCTGTAAAAGCGACTCCCAGAATAACCAGGGGAAACTTCAAAGTGAGTAACAAAGATGAAAAATAAGTTTCAAGCAATGTGTAGCAACAATGTCCATTTTTACTATGAATTCTCTTGTTTTGCTGCTAATATTTTAGAGTCTCATTTGCTGTGCTCTAAAATAGGTGAGCAATTACACAAGTCAGGCCCTTGCGAAGTGAAAGTGCTGCTCATAAACAGTTGTATCATTCTGTGCCTGTGTCTGCCACATTGGGAACTTGGGATTGTTCCTCCTATTTAAAGTAGGACATAAAACTTAATTTTTCCTGCCTGTGTGGAGTTGTGTGTGTTGAAGGTGTTTGTAAGAAGTGCTGATGATCACGGAATGAAGCTTTTCTAAATCGGGTTAGAAATGATTCCCTCCCACCCCCTTTCAGCATCTGATGTATAAAAAGATTCTGGTGGAAGATCTCAGCTTGTTCAACCACAGCAAACCACCAGAAGAGAAGCTGTTTTTAACTAGATGACATATTTAGGAGTTGCCTTGCCAAAAAAACTTTTTCCTTTCAAACCGGAAATAGTTTTGTTGGTTTTTTTTTTTTTTGGTTCTGGAATAATGGTCTTTTTATCTGCATTGCATTTTTCTCTAAAGCTGGTCCCTTCTTCATAGAAGTTTATTTTTGTAAGGCTTTTCCAGATTTAGGAACTGTGTTTGATGACTCACAGGATTTTTTTCCCTTTGCTCTCTGCCAGGTAGGAGCAGCTGTGGATTTGGTAATTAGCTCACCCTGCCTTTGCCTCTCCACTGTGTTCTGGCTGAGGGGGGGAAAAGGCTGATTTATTTTTTTCCCCCCATCTCCGTTTTGTGCTCAGCCTACAGGAGCCAGTGTTACCAGGCTCTTGGAACAGCCAGAATATTTAAGCAGAGCATCGAAGAAAAAGGGAGGGCTGGACAACTGCTGTAAATAATCCCTTTTTTTCCCCTCACTGTGTTCACTTTCTGTGAACATTGTAATTCTGGACAGTGTTGTAGGAGTGCAGAGGCAACAGAAAGCAGATGGTTACTATAGTTGCAGTGAATGAAGCCAGTTTTACTTGGCTAAAGGTATTTTCTAATTTCTGTTGTCTTGCCTGACGTTCATGAAAGGCTTTTCCAAAGGCATTGAAGTCCCGACTGTTTTCATCTAACATTTGATCTCTGGTACCTATAAAGGCAGGAGAAGCATCTCTGATGTTTAAGTGCCTCCTTATGCTCGGGGGTTTATTGCCATGGGTGTGCTCAGAGCTGCTGGGCAGAGCTGTGCCCAGAGGAGCTGTGGCTGCCCCATCCCTGTGAGTGTCCCAGGCCAGGCTGGAGAAACCTGGAGCCACCTGGGATAGAGGAAGGTGTCCCTGCCCATGGCAAGGAGTGGCACTGGATGAGCTTTAAGATCCCTTCCCACCCAAACCATTCTGTGACTTTATAACTCATTGATAAACATCATCTCTAAGTGTGAGTTTGATTCACTTGAACTTCAGAAAGCAAAGCAGCAGCTGGAGCTTCCACGTGCCCGGCTGAGGTTGTGCTCTGGAAGATTGTATTGATTGGGATTGTGGAGGAAGTGATTAGATGGCATTTCTGAGGCTGCAGTAGGGAGGTCTGTGGTCACCTCGTAGATGATGTTGAGGATGTTCTGCATGAACCTGAGTAGATCTAAAATAGACATTTCAAGACACAGTCTTGAAATGGGACTCAGTGCTGGTACTTTATTAAAGGAGCATCTGTTTTATTGAAGCTTCATTATTTTAAAGCTGATTTTGCAGTGCTTAAACCTGAATTTTCTTCACAAATTGCGCAGAGCAAACCTGTCTCCTTGTCCATATGTGGCCTCTTCTCTTGTGAGATCTTAATGTCTTTTGTGTAAAGCTTGCTGTGTCCTGCCCAGATAACTTGTCAGGTCTGTGCCAGAGGTTCGGTAGCTGTGGATAGCTGTGATCCCAGACGAAATTCTTGGCATTCGTGGGTTCAGGAGGAGCAATTACTCAGAAATATGCTGATGGCAACCTCCCCTCCACCAGGCTGAGCACCTGCACAAACCTCTGCCAGACTGAAATGCCAATACATTTCTTGGCTTGGCAATACCAGGAATGTATTTTTTTCCTTAATGTTAAACACTGAAGACTGAAATAGGTAGAAAACTCTTACAGACTGTGAGAGACAGCAGCATCCCCACGTGGGTCTGTGCGTTTTGTGTGGCCAGGTGCGCATGGCCTCGCTTGGTTCTCATTTCTGTGGTGGTGGGGCAGAGTTTGACAGCAGAGCTCTGGGTTGGGGTACATTGCAGGGAAGTGTGTGCAGGTCCTACTGTGGAGGAAGACGACTGAAAATTACACTGTAGGGATCTAGATTTGATTTGAACTGTATGGAGGTGTCATGGAATGTGCACGACTGCCTGAAAACCAAAGACAAAAGTGCAGCATGAAGTTTTGTGGTTGAGGTTTGTTAAACTCCTCTTCCCTAAGCTGGACTTTGTAGCTGTGGGGCGGCTCCCACGAGTTTAGAACGAGGGTTCTGAACCTCTCCTGGTGCCTTTCGCATTGGGGGGAAAACAAAGGTGACATTTGATGGGGTTTGAATCCCATGGGTGGGTGCGGGAGCAGTGCCGGGGGTGTGGGTCGGGGCGGGCAGTGCCATGGGTTGGTGCGGCCCTGCTCTGGGCTTTGGGGCGTTGTGTTTGTTTTCTTTTCCCTTTCCCAGCCCCTTATCTCCCTTATCCTGGTGGCAGGAATGTGGGCCAGGGCTGTGACCTGGTACATGTGGTGTAACCCCACACACTGGGGAGCTGCAGCAGCTCTGCTCGGAGACTTTCCTGCAGCAGCCGTGCTCAAAAAGAGTTTAATCCATTGAAATTCCGGTGTTTTAGTCAGAACTGGTGTTTGCCATGGCATCAGGGCATTGATTCCCTCTGGAATTAGCGAGGTTTTGAGCTCCTGGGGAACCAGAAACCCTGGTGCTGATATTTTGAGTTACTGTAGTTACCTGAGGAGTGTTTTTATGAGCCTACACAAATATATGTATATACTTAGTGTATAGAAAAAATCTTTGAGTATTAAGCATCTGTTGTGCTTCAAATTCAATTAACTAAACATCTTCATAAAAATACCCAGGACTGTTCAGAGCTAATGAGGATTTAATTTTATTAAGGTGAACGCTTGGGGGGTGTGTGGGCACTGTGAATCCAGAACATGGAGTTTGCTAATTGCACCCTAATCAGGCTGTATTTAAAGTCAGGGACTTCAGTGTTTCTCTGCGTTGTGCACCATGACTTTGGCCTTTGAGAGGTGTTCATTTTGGCACTAAGACTGTTTTTGATCATTTTTTCAGTGTTTGAATTGGCATGTAAACCCGAGAGGAGTAAACAATCACTACTATTTAAAACTACACTTAACATCTGTTTTCTTATGATTGGATGAAAATCAGCTTAAACCTCCTTTTTTTGCCAACATTAGCATGGCAAGTAAGAAAAGAATTACCGTTTACAAACTAGAGAACTGGAAGAATCTGCAAGTGAATTGTTCTGATGAATTGGTACCACCTTGAGCTGATGGGACTTTATATTAAAATTAATTCCTTACTTTAGGGAACACCTGGTAGGTGTTGCTGTGACTGTCATAGTCTCCTGGAACTGAGCTTTTGACGTGGTTTCCCATGATCTCCTGTTCCAGTCAAAGGCTGCAGTGGAGGAATGATGTTTCTGAGTTAAGGAAAGGAGAAGACCCTGGCGAGCTGTGGGTATAAACCTGCACAGACTTTGGTTGTTGTCTTGAATTTTCCACCCACACCTTCCTCTATCTCAAAATTGGCCTTTAATAAATGCCTTGTTTAGGTTTGGCTGTGAGCCAGACGGGCACTCGTGAGAGAAACTGGGGCCAGGGCAGGAGGATCTTCAGTAGGTTTGTGTTCCTGGTGGAAAGGTTGGTCCACTCAGACCCTGAGGAGGCTTTACACGATCTGCTGGGAGGAAAAGGGGTGATCCAACAGTGTTTCCAGTTAAAGTTGTTAACTATTCCTGGCCTTGTCCCTTCATCTTCAAGGAGCAGCTGTTCAAATCCGAGCAGGCAAAACTTGAGCAGCTTATCTAAACCAGGTGGCATGAAAGGAACTCGGGTCTGCAGAGGGAATAAGTTTTGTCTCCAGGCAGACAGATGGGTGCAGAGTTCATCTGTGGCTCCGTGTTCCTGTGGGCACCGAGAGCCGGGGCTTTGGGGGAGCTGGAACCGAGTCCAGCAGCCTGTTAATAACACAAAATAACCCAGAATGAAAACCTGCGATACGGCCTTTGAGTAACAGCCCTCAGTAACTCTGCTGTGCCTGTCGTGCCCAGCAGTCCCCAGACTCACCCTGGGCTTTGTTCCGGGCGGGGCCGGGAATGCGGAGGGACTGTGCTTGGAATGCTGTGTGGGAATTGCTGTCCCACCCTCCAGCCTAGGCTGGAGCTCAACACCCCGGTCCTCACACACCGAAATGAACCCAATTTGTTTAGTCTGCTGCAGCAACCAGCATTCCTGGGGTCAAATAAAAATTCTCTATGGAGCAGTTCAGCCACTAATTGCCCAACTTGTGCTGCATTTCTGCGCTTTTTTGTGCAGCGTCACCATGTTTGAAAAGGAATTAAGTTATTAACTAGATTAACAAAAACTCAAGACACTGAAATAACTGTTTTATTCCTGATAGGCAGAAGGAAAAAAAAATTAAGGAAAATCTAAGATGTGCTGGAGTTTCTCCAGTTTTCCTGCTCAGTTCTGCAGTGTCCAAACCCCAAAGGGTGACACAGGGCTTTTCCTGTTGTCAGAACCTGGGAGACTTCGAGGTTTATAAATCCGAGGGGGAGTAATTGCAGAGGTTTCTATGTGTATGTATAAGGCACTGCACTGCATTTATATCGGTCTCTTAATAAGTAATAAAATTACAGATTGACCATGATATGAAAATAAGTTGCTGCAGGAAAATCTCCCCGGGATACCTGGTTATTCCCCATATCTGCTGCTGCAATTAGGAAGGAAAAATGCACAACAAGCCATATCTGATGTTAATGCTGCTCTCTCTTCCTGTGGCTGCTCTTTAAAGATCTGTGATAGAAAAAAGTGAAGTAATTTTAAAAGCTATTTTGCTTATCGTTTAGGAGGAAGTTCAAAATGGAGAAGGGATTGGGCTGATTAGGAGGCTGTTATTACCCATCGTTTTCAAAGTGGTTTATTGGGGGGGGGGGGCGGAAAGAAGGCATTTTGTGGCACAATCTTTTTTCCCTGTGTTTAAATTTCATTCAGAATGGTTTTAGAAAATGAATAATATCAGGTGTATTTTTCTGATTACTTTCTATTTTATCTAATAAGTGTTGGAAAGTCACTTCAGGATTGGAATATAAATTAACAAACCAAAATAAACCCGTGTTCCTCCTGTTCATGGTTGGAATTTGGTGGCTGGACTTGTTGGACTCAAACTGGAATAGTGAGTTTAATGTACATTTCTGGGCCAGCCTTGGGCTTTATTTCTGCTTTAAAACACTCCAGCTGTACCTTTGTGTCTCACCTGCCAGAGGCTGGAGATGAGCATCCCAGTACCTGTGGCTGAGCCCTTGGCTTTCCCTCTTGGGGCTCCCGGGACCCTGAAGCTGTGGCTGCCCCTGGATCCCTGGAAGTGTCCAAGGCCAGGCTGGAGCCCCCTGGGACAGTGGAAGGTGTCCCTGCCCAGGGCAGGGGGTGGCACTGGATGAGCTTTAAAGCCCCTTCCGACCCAAACCATTCCGTGATTCCATGATTTATGATATTTCACCTTATTATTTTCCCTAAACTTAGATTTGATGAAAATGTTTATGAAGCATTCATAAATAAATTTAACATATAGATTGAGCTGCTTAAAATTCTGAATTGCCAAAATGCTGTTAGAATTTCAAAATATGCTTTGCAGAAGTAGAGCCCTGTCTCCTGGTGAGCTTATTATTTCAGATCATCTCACTGCCTGGGGCAGAGCAAGTCATTTTCTCTTTAGAGAAAAAGCAAAAAAAAATTAATTTGGGATAAAAAACCACCTTGTTGAGGCCTAAAAGTTATCTTTTTAAGAAGTGGATTTTCCAGAAAGCCCTGAAGTGCAAGCCATTGTCCCTCACCTTTGGCTGCATGAGATGAAAGCCCAGAGTTTCCCTGCTGTGTTCTCTGTTATTCCGGGTGCTGCAGATGGATTGTGTTGTGCTCGCAGGGGAGGATTGAGCCCAGAGAGAAGGTGGTTTCATAGAGACTTTGGTTTTTTCCATAATAAAATAACTGTCCACCCCCAAATGCTTTTTCCAAACCCACAGGAAACTTTTTGCATCCAGAGCCAGCCTGGGAACATCAAAGTATCTCCACTCTTGGAGCAGACCGGTGCCTGTCTCCTCCTCCCACCCCAAAAGATGACAGTGGATATTTGGGGAAGCCCCTTTCAAGGCTGAGCCTGCAGGGGTTTATCCACAGGGAGGAGCTGGTAGCAGTAAATCCCCCAGCCCTCCCCTCTGTTTGTGTGTGCGTGTTTCAGCTTTGCTGGGCTTTTCTGACACTTCTCAAAGGAAAGGAAATTCCCGAGGCAGCAGCAATATTGACCTCTCACCATAAAACACTGCTCTGGAAATTGATTTTCCAAGTCATCCATCCAGCTCTTCTCCTGGCATCTGAGGAGTTTTCCACGCTCTCCTGCAGTCACGGTGCCCCTGTGCATCCCCCAGGGAGAGGCTGGAGCTTTTTGTATCTGGGGGTAAGAGATATTGGATCTGTGCCCTGGGGTGGTGCCGTGATCCCAGGGGATGGGCTGGCACTGCTCCCCAGTCTGTGAGCATTCCTTGCCCTCAATAAATTCTACCAGCCCTCTCAACTACTATGGAAAGAATCTCCCAAGTCAGTTTATTGCTTTCAATTTCATTTTGTTCAATCTGTGTTTTGTCAGGCCCTTGTTCCCTCTTTGCTTTCTTTCCAAAGGCAGGTCCTGTACAATCCATCTCCTCCCAGCTCAGACCCTCCTGTTGGGCTGGGCTTTATTTTCAAGCACTGGTGGCAGTTCAAACACCAGCTTTTGTCTGCCTGAACCAGAACTTACAGGTTTTCCCATCAGTCAGGGGAGAGACACCCCAAAGCTTTCTATTTTGTTCCTATTTATTTTCTATAACAAATTTCTGTTATTTCAGAACCTTGAGCACATAATGCTTGAATTGCTCTTGGAGATTTGTGTAGGTTAATTGAGCGTGTGGGGATCTGCTGATCATTGGTGCTTCCTGCCCATTCAGGTAACAATTGATGGGGTTTTCTGTCTCTTTTTTTAACCACTTGTTTATTTGTTTTCCCTCCTCAACTCTCATGTTGAGTGAGGGAGGAACTCTGTCAGCTGTGAAAATATTTGACTGTACTTTGCAAATATGTTTATTTGCTTAAACTAAGAAATGCTGTCAGTAGAGAAAGGTTGTGTGGAAGATAATGAGCACTAGGGACATACTGGAGTGTTTAGTCACATTAGGGAGCTTTATTTGTGTGAAGGGAGGCCAAAATTCTAAATTACCCAGTGGTGAAGTTTGTAGATCCTATTAAAGGCCTGCTTTGGTTTGGAAACACATCATTGAGTTAGTGCTGTAAGAAGATAAATGGATTGAAGTGTCTGAGCTGAGGGGTGAGTGCCAGGGGAGCTGGAGGTGGGCACTGCTGGCTCGGGGGGTGTTGGGGATTTGTTTTGGTGAATCCAGACTCCCAGAGCTGCTGCCTTCCCCTGCACTGTGGACCCTGTTCTGGGGAGGGAGGTTCCACATCCTCTGCCACGTTGTCCAGGGAGGAATTGGCACTCCTTGGAGTGAGCCAGTTCTGAAATGGCAGTGTCTTTGTTTGCATTGTTAGTAACCTGCAGGGATCCCTGGCTTGTGCAGTCACTGCATTTGTCCTCAGTGCTCTTACCTTTCAACATTTATTGGCTACTTCTTTGCTTCTGGTAGGTGATTAAACCCTGGATCTGTTGGGTGTGTGGGATCCCTGGCTCCCTCATTTCCATTCCCTCTCCCACTTTCGAGGGTAAGAGAACTCCCCATATGTGACATTGGTCTTTGCAGGTTTCCTGCTGCTCTCTTGGGTTCCTGCATTTCTCAGAATCATGAAATCACTGAGGTTGGAAAAGACCTCCAGGATGGAGTCCAAGGTGTGGCCCATCCCCACCTTGTCCCCAGCCCAGTTCCTTCCTTGGTAGAACACTCAGGAGCCTGGGGGAGATCTCCTTCAAATGAGGAAGGAGAACAAGGAGCTGCGTTTTGGGTGACTTCCCTCTAGGAAAACACAGATTTGAGGGTCCTTGCTGTGAACTGTAAGGTCTGAAAGGGATCCTGTCCAAAAAAACCACCGAGACAAAACCAGTGACACAACAAGCTGTTCCTTGACGTCAACACACTTGTCTGAAATCCACTTCCAAGGCTGCCCTGGATGTGGAGGGTGTTGCTAAAACAATCAGGGAAACATCATGTACCTGTTTTTGAGAGTGCACTTATTGAATGGGGATTTATTACCTGTTTTTCACTGGTTATTCTGTGTTGCTGCATTCAAGCTATGACAGAAATAAGATACAGAAGGGATGGAGGCTCAAGTGTCTCCAGGGAGCTCCTTCATTAGCTCAGACCAAGGGGATGAGCTCAGAATTCCAAATGAAAGCACTGAAATTTGGAGTGTTTTGTCCAAGGACACTGAAGGAGAAGACAAGGTTTCCTCATCGCACCTGTCCCAGGATTCATCCTGCAGACAGTAAGGAATTATTCCATTTAATGGGATCTCTTTAGGACAGAAACCCTGCAAACATATGGAACTGATTCCCTTGAAGGCTGTGCCAGGTTTATTTGGACACAGAATGAGCTGTGTGAGGGTTTGAATCCCTGCATTATAACCAGGGCTGGGACTTGGCTTTTGCTGCTTTTTTCTCCTGCTATTCTTTTTTTTTTATCCTGGACCATATGTGGGTTTAGCTGCGCTAATTTTCATGAGCCATTGGAGTGTGGAACAATTTGAGCTCCCTGAGGGTCCATAAAGCCGAGCTCTTGTTGGTCACTTGAAACAGTTAATGGTGTTTCCCACACTTCCACCCAGGCCTGGGGCTCAGCCTTACACATGAGAGACTGGCTTATAAATATATAGTTTACAAAACATTAGAAAAGCAACATTATTTATCTGTAAATTATTAACAGAATTGATCTGGTCTCAAGGGATGGGGTGACCTCACATTCTCATCCACAAGAAGCTGTTCCTGGAGACCTCTCTGAGCCAAATGTATCTGATGGACAAACATTTTCTGACCTTGCTCAAAAATGAGGCCTCGTGGAAACAGAAAAAATGTTGATAAAACAGATTTGGGGTTTGTTTGGGTTTTGTTGTTGTTGTTTTTTTTAACTAGTGCAGATTAACAATCCCGAAGTCCGAATATTTTTAAGGAGTTACGTATTTCTTAATTCCTAAAATCTGACAGCAAAATAAGCTCAGAGCCAATGTTTTTATTTTTTATTTCCTCGACTGAAACTCCACTTTATGACAATGAAAACCAGTGGTGTGTTTGCCCCTTGTCCCCTGTCCACGTGCATTTCTCAGGACCTTGCAAAGCCTTGAACACTTTCAAGATGTTCAGTGACTTTTAGGGATGGTTTGTCCAGCACTGAGTCCCAGCTGCTCCTGAACCCTTCCCTGTGTGGGGATGGTTGGGACACTGCTCTGGATTTCCTGGGGCACACAATTCCAGCTCCAGTTGTACTTAGGGAAGCTTTTGATATATTGATGTTGGCACTGATGCTGAGCTGTATTTTAAGATGTGTTTGGGGCTTGTTTGGCCTCTGTGCCCAGAGCCGTGTCATCCAGAGGGTGCCAGGATTTCTGGGCACGGATGTACTAATTAATGTACTAATTTAGCACCCCCAGCTCCTCCTGTGCTCTTTAATTTCACGTTGATCAGAGCATTTTCATCTCAGCCTTCAGCTGCTCTGGTGTCCTCTGGAATTCCTGCCCCTTCCAGCCCCAGGAATGCGGATCCTCCAGTGCCTCTCCCAGACCTTCCTGCCCTCTTAGTTGTGGCTGCCCCAAACCTTCCTGAAAGAACAAAAAGGAGCCTTTCCCTGAAGAGCAAATCCCGATTTCCTGGGCTGGCAATCCAGGGCTTTCGTGGAAGAGTCTGACAAGATTAAACTCTGCTGGCCAAGGTGGGGATTCCCTGAATAACCATCCCAGTGCAGCCTTGGCAACGCTGCCCTCGGGGAGCTGTGGTTTATTGCAGCTCCTGGTGGCCAATAAACATTCATTTCTTCAGGATTTGAACCCGGGCAAACTGGTGTCCTGGCCCTGGGAACAGCACCTGGGGCTTCTGAGATCGTTGTCCAAATTCCTTGAAACCCAGGAAATTCTGCTGCCATTATTTGGCTGGAAAAAAAAATAGATTCTGGAGATGAAGGAGAGCACAGTGTTACTTCCACTCCAGGTTTTCATGAGAGGCCACATGCTAATTTATTGTATTATTTCTATTTTACATTGCTCAGAATTTGTTGAAATAAGTGTAAAAATCATCCCTGTTGGATTTGACCCTCTCTTAGCTTCCATACCTGGGATGCTTCCCAATATCCTGTTTCATCCTACTTTCGGTTTGAAACTCTTGAGCTCCTGACTGAATAATATCTGTGGAAAAAATCGCAGCGGCTTACCTGGAATAAACGCAGGGATATAATTTATTAGGAATTTTCAAGTGTTGCTCGGTGTTAAAATGGAAGTTTGAACAGGCAGGGACTTGATGGAAACAGTTGGATCATCTTTCAGAGGCAGCAGAGCTGGTCATGTGTAGGTGGACTCTTTAAAATGTAAATCAGGCTAAAATGAGCTGCTAAAAGCATACTGTGAGTAGGTTTTGTTGCATTTGTTTGTGATCAAATAATGCAGGCAGCGATTTGGGAAACAGAAGAAGCAAAAAATTCCTCCTTTATGGACCGGTTTTGACAAGCAACCAAAAAGCAGTATCTGCTCCCTCCCAGAGCTCTGGGCATTGCTCACCTGGAGCTGGAATCCAGCACGGATCCAGCTGGATGCCGAGGCCCTTGGAAGGGCTGGGAAGGACCAAACCACTTTTCCATTCCCCTTATCCTCATGGAAAGTCAATTGTGGTGCCCGATGATCCCAGCGCTGGGAGAATGAGCTGCGGCCAGATGGGGGTTTTGCAGGGGAGCTGTTTAATGATCTGCCTTTATGGGCTGGAAGTGTGAGAGTTTGGAGGCTGTAAGTGTTTTATTGGGCGGACTGTCACTATTAACGGGTTACAGGTCAGGCGCTGCTCTCCCGGGAGTTGCGCTCGGGGCTTTGGGGAGGGGGATGAGGTGGGGCTGGGGATGAACCCCCTGCGCTGGGCAGTCCCGGGAACAGTGTCACTGTCTGGGATGGAGTTAGGGCAGAAGGCTCCGTGTTCGAGTGCTCTTGAAACCCTTCTCTGGCCCGTCAATGGCTTTACAGCCTCTTGCTCGAGTGCTGAGAATGAGCTTTAATTGTGACCTTTTGTTATCACAGGGATTCTCTCCTTATCGCAGTCATCATTTCTGCGAATGTCAGGAACTGATGGTCACCTGTGTTGCTGCTTCTGTTTCTGAACCTCTGTTTACAGAGGGTTTTTTAGACGTTTCTTTGAAAAATACACTTTATTAGCGCAGTCACAGCAGCGCGGGCTGGAGGGTGTCCCTGCCCAGGGCAGGGGCTGGAGATGAGATTTAAGGTTGTTTCCCACCCAAACCATTCCAGGATTCCAAAGCCTTCTTTGCCCTGCTTTTTTACCTGCATTAACTCGGACATCCTTGTCTTCTTGCAGTTTAACTTATCAGAGCTTGTATCTTCCACGGTGTGTTTGGAAATAATGGGGGGTGGTGAACAGATCAGGAATAAGTTGTTGAAGTCGGAGTATTAATGTTATCCAGAGCCAAGCAGTTGCCTGTGATTTGCCAAGAAATGGAAATAATATCTTAATTCCAAGAACTGTTTTGAGAAATTATGTAAAAATCTCTTTTCAGCCGGTAATAATAATAATATAATGTTAGGGTACAGTATAATTATTTAATTTTTTTAATTTATGTTCTGTATTGTGGGTGTCGCTTAGTGCACATGAGGAATTGCTGAATACTAATAATTTCCTCTAGGCTGATAAAGAGCTTTTCTGTACGTGCATGAACCAAACTCTTCACTCCTCCTGGATTGTATCAGTTGGATGCTCTGTCTCCTGTGCTTGGCAGAGATTGGCACTCCTGCCATTGCCACGGGAACACCCGGATTTGGGAAGGATGTTTCGCTTCTCCTTTAGCTCAACTTGTCAACTTTCAGAAGTAGTTTTGTCTCTCTTAAATTTTTTTGATTTAAAAAATAGGAATACGGACCTCAAATGGGGAGGAAAAAATCGAATTGTTTGCAGGGAAGATGGGGTGGAAGTATTTGAAACTGAACTGATTTGTGTACAATTTCTGTCCATGACGTGAAAATGGAAGATGAATTAACTGATGAATTGTCTGTGCAGGACTTGGTTTAAATTGTTCTTCCTTGAAAGCTTCAAACTTCCTATTAAGCACTTTGACACCTGTGAAATTCAGGCTGTAACAGTGCAGAGCTGATGGCAACAGGTCAGGGAACAGGTTGGACGTGATGATCTCTGTGGTCTTTTCCACCCTTAGTAATTCTGTGATTCTGTGATGAAACTCGGGAGGCTCTGCCATTCCCAAATGTCCTGCAGAATTCCCCTGACCTCTGTGGGTTCTGAGGTTTCAGTCTGAACGTCAGAGTAACTGATGAACACGATCGCTGATGTTTGAACTGTGCTGCTCTCCAGGGTTTGGGGGTGATCCTGATTCCTGGGACCTCCCTGTGTCCCTGTCCCATCCCAGGAGAGCCTGGAGGCAGCGCCGGGTCACTCCTGATTTATGGGGCTGGGGAACAAAGGTCTTATCTCTCTGCAGCAGTAAAAGGAAACAAAAGGAGCAGAAATGCCAGAAAATGAACGGTGGAATGTTTCTGGGATGAAATCAAGGAAACAAAACATTGAACACTGATCTGTAAAATGGAGTTTCAGATGGGCTTGGATTCCTCACTTATTGTGCTCCTGGTATTATTATTATTATTATTACTATTATGCTCTTATTATTCCTTCATAAAACAGTTACAAAAAGTGTTTCCTCCATGTGGATTTATTTGTTTTAGGCAATTTTTTTCCTTTTGTTTCCAAAACTTTACAACTGCTTTTTATGAGAGAGACACTTCGGTAACTGTTGTTGGTTTGGTTGTGTTGTAGCTTATTTTGTGCCTCTTTGTACTTATTTTTCTTAAGGCAGTGCTCAAAAAAAAGTCCAAATGTTATTGTTTGAAAGGTTTGGGAGTTATTTCTGGCAGAGAATGTGCCCTGTCCCAGCCAGGCTGGATCCTGTCAGTTGGATCCCTGAGCTCTTCCCTCTGGTTGAGGCACCTGAGGACGGGGAATTTTGGCCCTTGTGCCTGGATGCAGAGCCTGGAAAATGGGAATTGTGCCTTCCCAGAATAGAACAATCACTTTCATATGAAATTATCTTATCAAAGCACTTGGGGAGCTGTGTTGCTTTGCACAGCTGTTCCCTCCACTCTCAAACGCCACTTCCACACCCCTGGATTCTTTGATGGATCCTGCTCGTCCCAGTGAGGCTTTGCTTTCCTCTGCAGCAGCAGCTGGGTTTGGGAGAATGAGGAATAAGTTGAGTTCCTCTTCAGAGCTGTGCTCTGTTACAAATATTTCTTAAGACATTTTCTACTGTTTGATAATAAAATTTAGTTCGTTTTATAGAAAAATTTCTCTGCAAGTTTCACTTAATCAAAGCCTGAAAGTGGTGGTGTTGAGTCATGTTCTGTTTGAGCCACTTTTATTGGTTATTCTTTCAGGAATTAGGCAATGGTTATTACTCACTGTGGGAGGGCTTTCCCATAACCTACACAAGTTACAGGATGTGCTGTTACCGCTGCTCCGAGAAAATAAATCTCTTACCAGAGCTGGGGTTTTGGGGTGTTTAAATTCGGTTAATCAGCTGTGTCGGTACCTGTTCCTTTAATCATTTCTGCCAAGGTCGTGTGGTGAACGTGCCATCCCTGAGTGTGGTTGGGACAGGGCAGCCCCCGGAGGCACCAGGGCTCTGCCTCCTCCCACCCGTGGAAAGAGGGAGGAATGTGGGGCTCTCCTGTGGGCAGGGCAGACTCTGCTCCTGCTGTTTTCAAGAGGCCATTTGCTGGGTTTTGTCAAAAAAGAAAAGCCTCCCTCCCTCCTTCCCTTTTTTTTTTAAGCCCGAGCTCTCCAGGCCCTGTGAATTATTAAGATCTGTTTGCACAGTTGCTCTTTCTTGGGGAAATTGGCTGTCAGAAGTAGCAAGAGAGCTCTTAGAAGTCTCTTTGCTTTTGATTAAGTGGAACAGTTGGGTCGGTAACAGATTCCAGATTTTATGTGACAGTTCCTCATTTCTACACAACCTGTGCGAGGAGAAGGACTCTGGAATGGGAATGTGCAGCTCCGCTCCTGTGCCCGTGGAAATAAAGGGATTTATCTGACTTGCAGGCACGGTATGCACACACACAAACACAAATTGTGACACTCTGGACTTTTCCTCGAGCACCAAATATTAGCAACCCTCCATGGAGATGGATTTCCTGCTGGAGAGGAATGTACAGCAGTGCAGTAAATGCTGTGTCACTCACACTGAAATATAATTCATATTTGCCACCTATTAATGAAGTGCCTTAAAATTACAGAGTGTTGGTTGTGGTGATAACCTCTCAGAATGACCACACACAGCTTTCCTTCCTTCTGGATCCAGGGACACCAGCAGTGTTTAGTATTTTTGGAACAATCTCTTTATCTATAGATTTTCCCTTTCCAAGTCCATCTCCTCCATCGGTTTTGGCCCAGTGGGACCATCTGGATCAGGGTTTTTCCAGCCCCTCTGCAGCGTGCCAGGCTGTGGCACATCCCTGGCTGCAGGGGGATGAATATGCATTTCACTGAAAGCTTTTTCGAGAAGTGTTTTGCAGTTTACCTCCCTTGAAACAGGTTTTCAGCTCCGAGGATTAGCTTGCCTACTTAGCATATATTTGCATCTCTAACTTTCTGTACGGTGGAAGGAGGTTTGTTTGTTGCAGTAGCTGGATATGAACGATGTTTGCATCTTTGAAACGGAATGTTTTGTTGTTACTGGACAGTTTTGGCTGGAAAGGGCACAGAGGGAACCTTCAACAGGACAGACAGACTTGGGATTTTCTATGTTCTGGGCTCAGGCTGGACAAACTCGGGGCTTTAGGAATGTTTCTGGTGTCTGGAGTGGAGCACTGGCTGGGCTCTGACAGGAGGGTTTGAGGTCCAGGGGGCATTTTAGGTTGGCAGCAGTTTCTCTAGAGTTACCCTGGGTTTGATGCCCCCGAGATGGAACAAGATCCTGCCCCAATGACCACTGGGACAAGGAAGAGGCATCAGAAATGTATTTTGTTACTAAATCCAAGAGCTGACCTGTCCCAGGGGTGTTACCTGGGCACCTGCCTGGCTGGGACAGATCCTTCCCTCCAGGACAGTGGATGCTGTGGCTGCCTCAAATCCTCTGTTCTGCAGTTTGAACCTCAGGATGTTCCATGACATTCATAATGAAGATATTTTGAGGGGACTTTACTCTTAATGGGCCTTAAGGAGCAGTGTTGGCAGTGGGGAGGAGTTTGTGTGAGCTCCTGGGGGCCAAGTCGTTCTCCACCTAGAAATTACATGTCAGAAAATTAGAGGAAGTTGGTTAAGAGGGAATGAATAATTAGTGAGATATAATCAAGCTCCTTTTTTTTTAGTATGTTATCTGCTTCCTCTTGTAGGAAAATACTTCCTCTGAAGTGTCACCGTGTGAAGGTCCATGGTGGGATTTCATGCTCTGAAAGCAAAGGCTGCTCTGGGGGAAGTTGTTCAATGGGCAGAAATGGGATGTAACCTGTGTTATCTGGCAGGGCCAGTTCATCCTGTCCCCTCTGCCTCAGCTGCCAGCACAGGTGGGGAATTCCCTGCAGACACAAAATCAGGTCCTGCCTTTGTTGTGTTGGACGTTGGCACCAATTTCTGTGGTGAACTTGCTGTTCTTGTGTTCAAGGATTACTGAGTGTCCAAGGAAAAGTGGTTTGGTGGCTCCAGGAGGATTGCTTGGCACACGTGTGTGTGATGAAAAGTACTGAAATGAAGGAGTAATTAATTTCTCCTTGAAAAGAGATTGAGGCAAGGAGTGGAGCTGGGTTTGTGTAATGCAGCCCTTGAGTTTAAGGGAAGGCAAGATTAAATAAAACCATGTTTATGTGTGGGGCAGCCGTGGATCCAGAGTTATCAACGCAGAAGGATTTTGTAACCTCCTTCTGTGAATAAAACATCCTGCAGGTGCTGTGGCTGGATCCTGGTTATGGGAGGGTGGTTCCTAAGGGAGACTCATCCCTGGAAAGGCAGACTCACGTTTGGATCCCTGTTGCTGTGATGAGCAGATAAAGGGGCTTAGGAAAGGCTTTGTTAAATAAATCCGTGGTTCCTTGTCTCTCCCTTTGTGCCGCGGGGGGACTGGGATGGTTTGTTGGGTAAAGCAGCAGATTTATAACTAAAGAAATGCTGGGGTTTGTTGTTACTTGGCTGTGGTGGAACTCCCACACACGAGAGCTGTGCTCAGATGTTTCATGAGGAAAATGTTATTCATAATAACTTACATATAAATTACTTATAAATAGAAAGGCTAAAAGGTCATTATACTTTATATAGACGTAGTGCATTTGGCTTCAAATGACATGGCTTTGGAATTAGGTAAGGGTTAAAAATTCACTCCTCTGTGACCCACACAACAGCTCCAGACAGCCCTGAAACCTTCAGAATTATCAGATGCTGATTAAAAAGAGAAGAAAATTCTTCTATCAATGTGTTCTCTTGCCCCAAATCCCTCTTTACAGGTGACACTGGGAGTAGCGTTGGGAGCGGAGATTCCAATCCAGAGTCCCAGAGAGCACAGATTGTATTTCCACACGAGCTCACCCCACTCCTCTTTTCCCTGGTTCAGTTTTCTTTGCCACCTTTGTTTCCTGGAAGCAGTTGTTCATCCCTGCTCTTGTGAAACTCTGCTGCAAGCAGTGGAATGTTCCTGGGTTTTGGACCCTCAGGTAGCGCCTATAACTGAAGTTTGGGCAGTGATGCCTCAGTCTCACACCTGCAATAATTCAGGGGCACAGAGGGGATTTTGTTTGTTATTTTATCCTTTTTCCACAGATAAGCTTTGGATGAGATCCATAGGGAATGTCTGAAACATTTTATAATCCTGGGGAGTGTCTCCTGATCCCAGAAACAGCTGTAAGGAGTTTAATGACTTGAGATAAGGAGTAGAAAACACAGAGTAAATACCATGGCAGACCCTCAAATTAATATGTGGGTACTCTATAAATTTAAACTGCTGTGAATGGTTTGTGCCTCTGTAAATAACAGCTTTGAACTGTGGCACTGGGGAAAGGGTCAAGATACAAACCTGGAGCCTTGATTTTCGTGCTCTAATTTAACATCACCTGAATCTGGTTTAACACTGTGTTTAGTGTCCGGTGGCTCCAAGGGTTGAGCAGATTTTGGTGTCATTGTGGTTGGAATTATTGCCTGACAACCACCAAAATTGATGGAATACTGAAAAATAATTGAATAATTAAATGTATTGTGTAGGTGGACAGATAAGACACATCCAAGTCATTATGGAGTTCAAGTTTTTCTGGAATTTAAGCATGACTTCAGAGATGGTGGAGATTCCACTGGAGATCAGAACTTCAGCTCTTACTAATAAAGCAATTTTTCCTGCAAGGAAGCCCCAATGAAAGAAAAACATTTATTTTTGCTCTCCAGGAAGGACAATGTACAGCAGCTGATGGCTGTGAGCTCCTCAGAGCCTTGGGGTGTGTGTGGGTCCTGGGGGATCTCTAAAACCAAAGTCAGGTTGGCCCTTGGGCTGGAGGAGTGGGACAGAATAAATAATTTAAAATTATGGTTTGTTTTTCAGCAAGTAAGAGAATCATAGGAAACAATACAAACACTAATCTAATAAAATATTTCAGATCTTTTTTCTTATTGCAAGGAGAAAGTTTGAGCAGCTGCAATACCTAAACAGAACCTCCCAAGGTGATCGTGTGTGCAGGTGAAAAAAGAAGGCAAACGTGCATTGTTTGTAACTGGCCATGTTGGGATGTCAGGAGAGGTACAGTGTGCCCCTTCCTTTTAGCAGTTACTGATCCCTTGAGGCCCAGAAAGTGAAAAGCATCATTAGAGAGGTGAGTCCAAGGCGTGGGATGTGGCTGTTTGTCAGACAGCCCCGGCAGTGACTGAGAACGGTGAAACCCCGAGTTTAGTCTTCGTAAATTTGCTCTTGGTTTGCGCAGAGTTGCTCTCTGCCTTCTGTGGGTTTTTCTCTCTATTTTTAGCAGTGAGAGAAACATCATTTTATCAGTGTCTTCTTTCTTTAAACTCCAAATTAGTGTAAATTAATCACAGTTAGTGGCTGCTCCTGCAGGAAGCACTTGTAGGATGGATGGCTTTTGTGTGTGTTTAATATGTTGATACTTCTTGTCAAATAGACTTTCCCATCGTGAGTGTTCTCTGAGTAATGGAAGATGAGAAGGAAAGGGAATTAAATCCCATTTATTCAGTGGCTTATTGTTTCTCTCTTTCATCCCTGAAAGCCTCAGAAAGATTAATTAATGGATGACAAACATCTCAGCTGAAACGCAAGGTGGATCTTAGAGCCCATAATAGATTTATTATTACCTTTGTAGTAAAAACACATGGAATAATGCAAAATAGACAGGAACCCCCAAATCTCCACCCCAATGCTGCTAAAGGGGCAAAGAGTCTTTCCAAAGTGGATCTTCCTGTCCCAGCCCAGAGCCTTTGGCTCCCAGGAGGAAGCAGGGCAAACAGCCCAGGGGGGAGTTGGCTCCTGACTTGCTTTGTGCTCCTTGTAACAGTAGGAAGACAAAGTTTGTTCTTACAAAGCACTAAAAATGTCATAACACAAAATGTCCTTTTTAGGCCTGCGTGGATGCTCTGCAGAGAAGTTATTTATGTGTTGCAGCTTTTTGCCACTGAAGCAGAATTACAATATTTGAGATATTTAGGGAGTTGTTTTTAGGCCCTTGGGGCGCTGCAGAAACAACGTTTGTTTGTAATTGCTGTGAGTGCTCCACGTGTGGCTGTTCAGAGGTTCAGGGCAGGGATCTGTTGTTTCCAGCATGGGAACCCTGAGGTACATTCGTGTATTCTGCAGCAATTCTGCTTAAATAGTAATTAATCATGCAGCTCATTTCTGTTCCCAGAAGGTTGTTTCTCCCTCTGAGTGGTGTTGGAGTCTTGGGTGCTTTTACAGAATCACGGAATCACAGAATCAGTAAGGTTGGAAAAAGACCTTAGAGATCATCAAATCCAACCTATTCCCTATTACCTAATCTAATCTAGTCAAACCTGTTACCTAACCTAACCTATCCTGTTGCCATCCTACTACCAACACACCATCCTACCTATAACACACTACCCTAATATCTAGGTCATGTCACCAAGTACATCATCCAACCTTTACCTGTGGAAGGAGATTGTTCCAGGTGTGCTTTCAGGATTTGGGTATGATCTGCTTGCCAGAGAAAAAGGTTCATTCCTTCTTCCCTGTTTCCGGGTGGGCTTTTGTGCCCCATCTTCATCCCTGCGACTGCAGCTTCTCATGGAAACTCCCAAAGAGACTGAGGGAAAGTGGGGATGGACAAATGGAGGAGAAATAGGGGGAGGCCAAAAACTCCGGAGAGGGGTCAGGCTGTGGGAGGCAGGGAGCAAATGTCACCCTGGAAGGGGATGGACACAGACCTGTCTTTGATGTGGGTGTCACACTGGGAAGGTGCAGCCTTGGAACACCCTGAGGGAGGCTCAGGAGCTTCTGCAAAGTTCAGCCCAAACTCTTTGGTTTCTTGAGTGTCCCAGTCCCTGTGTTGTTTGGAGTCATACTTTGCTGTGCTCCCGGGGGAAGGACACCCTGGATGTCACTTGTGAAACGTATGGAAGGTGAAGTTTGGGAAGGTCCTGAGAAAAGTCCTGGGGTTGGAGTGTAAGTGGGGTCCAAGGTGTTGTGTTGGACACTTGGGATCCCTCTGAGTGGCCTCCTTTAGGTACAGCCTGGGATCAGCACCGAGGTGCTGCAGAGCTGGGTCTTGTGCAGGAGCCCTGAGCCCTGTCCTGAGTCCAACTTTGAGCCTTGAGCCCTGTCCTGAGCCTTGAGCCCAACCCTGAGTCCAACTTTGAGCCTTGAGCCCTGTCCTGAGCCCAGCCCAGAGCCCAGCCTGGCCAGGATGTCTCTCACAGTAACTATTTTCCTTTCTCTGACATAAGCAGATTTAAAAAAAAAACAAACAACAACCTTAGGGAAGGAACCTAAATATTCTGATTACTTTTGTAGAGTTTATTTTGGCTCTCCATCCACAGGTTGAAGTAACTGTTGATGTTTTGTGCAGGAATGTCCCTTCCCTCAGGTCCCCATGAGTGCTGCACTCCCAGCACGTAGCTCAGTAAATCTGAACCTGTTTCTAACAACAAAATCCCTGTAGCTGCTGATTTTTGGAGGGATCCCCTCCCATGTTTAATGCCTGCAGCCTCTCACACGGGTGTGTTAGTCATCCTTGGGAAGGAGGGATTCCTTTGTGTGTTTTTAAGATGAATGGATTCACTCCATTTGGGCTTTCTAGGTGATGGTGCCAAAGCGCAGATATTGAATTACTCACCTCAAGTCATCCCTTTGCAAAGAGAAGGAATAAACCACAGGCATTCTCATTTTTATTTAGTTTTAGAGCCTTACTCATTGCTTCCTATGATTTTTTTAATCTTTTAAGGGAGTAAGTCTTGTACAAAAAGCTTTATTTTCTGCATTTTGATTATTTCCTTTAAAAATTACCATAAGTAGTGAATATTCCATTGCTTTATCAAAACAAAACCCCACCCCAAAGGAAAAAAAACAAACCAAGCCAGACCCACACAAAACCCTCCCACAAAAGGAAGGCAAAGCCAGGCAAATCTCTTTTTATTTGAGGGATTCGTTTCTGTTTCCTTGTGGCTGCAGCTTAAAGACACAGATCAGGACAGACAATGTGGTTTTGTGGGGAACAGGCAGAATGAAATTTCCCAGTATTTTCTGTAAAACCATATTTAATGTTTATAAACGTTATAATATTTAAAAATATTTTTATTTGGTTTCCTCTCCCTCTTTTCAGATGTGGATATTTTCCTGTATAGTAAATTCACCTACATATTAAAAAAACCCCAAACCCTCCACCCTGGGTTTGAATTCTTTAAAAGTTAAAAAGGTCTTGTTTTTCAAAAATCAACCCATTCCGGAGCGGTTTTAACCCAGATATTTCAAACGTGATTTGGTTGGAGAGAAGCAGTTCTGGGAGCGCTCACAGCAAATCTCTCATCCCCCTGGGCAGATGCCATTAAATAAACATGTGTTCACTACTACATAAGAACATTATTTTTCTAATGTGGCAAGTGCATGACAAGCACAGAAGGCTCAACTGTCAAACTTGGAGAAATATCTGTACGGCTAATTCTGTGCTTGCTCTGAAAGCAGCCTCTGCATATGCTCTGAGTGTTGTTTTTCCTGCATAAAATCCTTCCCTTTTGCCTCTAAATATTCAATATAATCTGGGACTGGAATGAGCCGTGGAGCTCATTGAGGACATCGTTGAACCCCTTTCAGGGGATGGTTTAAAGGAGAATGTGCTGGTGGGAATTAGATGGTGTTAAACCACCAGGGCACTTGTCAATAGAATTTGTATTAATTTGTATTAATTTGATTTGATTGAATGGTTTTGGAGAGCTCTCTCCTCTCTAGACATTTTGAGTGGGCTGAGCAGAGTGAAGTAAGCACAGAAATCCCACCTGCTCCTCTGCAGATGACATCAGCTGAGCTGCACTTGGGGAATTGTAAATTCTCTTCTTTGTAACCCAGCAGGAAAGGGAAATAAGGGAAATTCTGCAGGTACTCAGCACAAAATTCAGGTTACTGGACATCATACTTAGTATTTTATATATTTATTCTTCCATTTAATGTCTTCTGAAGCAAAACTTTCAGATGTCTCTCTTTTACAGACCTGAATAAACCAGATAAGGAAATGCAAGATACATAATTGGTATGAAGGCATCCTATCCCAATACCTGATAGAAGAGTCTTTAAACCCAATACTTCAAATGATTCTCAATTAATATTATCAACTACCTGGCAGAGTGAGAGCAGTGCAGGATTCCCCTGGGCTTAAATTATCAGATTCTCCTGTTAGAACTTGTGCCAAGGGGCTGCTCCTAAATCCAGGTCGCTGGATTCAGTGTCAGGGGCACTGCTCTGCTGAGGGTGTTCCAGGGTAATTTTTCAAGAGTCTGGTAGTTGACATTGAAATTATTGAGATAAACCCCCCGTTTATTTGTGCTCCCTGTCCATGGGTGGTTGGAGATGGGGTTTGTCAGGTGTTTGTTCTGGGGTGTTCCTTGTTCAGGTTCTTGAAGAAGGGAGAGGTTTTTCCTTCTCCTCCTTCTCTGTCTGCCCACTATAGAATGTGTGTCCCATATCCACAGGATGCTGGAGCTGGGGCTCGTACTGCGAGGAGGAGCAGGGAGAGGATGAATATCTGTGAAATTCCCTCCTGGATCTGTGCCTTGTTCCTCACCTCCTTCCATCACCTCAAACCTGCCTCTTTCTTGTGCAGCCAAACATAGGATTTACTTTGGGGCAGTGGAAATTGGAGCCCTTAACTGTGAACATAAATGTAGAAATGTGTTGGAGTCGAGTGTTCGATGTCCGGGGATGGGCAGAGAGGAACAGGAATCCTGTTGTAGGCCATGAGGAGCTGGCAGGGGTTGGGACAAGCTCAGGGGAGAGAAGTTCCAGAAGAAATCAAGAAATTTGGGGTAAGAAGTGAAAAATTTTGGTGAAGGTGTTCTTTGGGATTTCCAAACCTTTTCTTGTTGTCCAGACTGTAGTTTGTTTTGTATCCTTGGAGTAGCAAACTCTTGACTACAAAGTTCAGTAACAAACAGTGGTTGTATCTGGTTTTTGGAATCATGGAATATCCTGAGCTGGAAGGGACCCATCACAATCATCCAGTCCAACCCCTGGCCCTGCACAGACAGCCCAACAATCCCACCCTGTTCCCTGAGTGTTGTCCAAACCCTCCTGGAGCTCTGGCAGCCTTGGGAATGTGACCAAACCCTGGGGAGCCTGTTCAGTGCCCAACCACCCTCTGGGGGAAGAGCCTTTCCCTGAGATCCAGCCTGAGCCTCCCTTCTGGAGCTGTTGGAGGGAGGATGAGTGGTTTCAGTGTCCTGAGAAGTGATCAGGATTAATTTATGGAATTAGTCAGACCTCAGAAAGATCAGCCCATCCTCTGTCTGCCGACAACTCCCCCAAATGTGCCGTTGTCTCTGGCCGGGTGTGTGTGAGCAGGGAGGCAGCCTGGAAAGCCTCTCCTTCCAGGCAGCTTTCCCTGGAGAGCAGCCTCGGAGCCGGCCCAGCAATGATTGCTTTTAGAGATCCATTGTGAACTTAACTACGATTGTCAACAGGGATTGCATTATTAGCAGGGCCTTCCTCTCCTGGATGCTGCACAAACATTATCCCGTTAATTGGGTGTCTCTGGGCAGTGGAAGTGAACCCTGAGGCAGCGGTGGGTCTGGAGAGCAGGAGGTGCTGCGGTGTGTCCTGCATTGCCACAGGCTGGGCTGGGACAGGCCCTGGGAGGCTCCAGATGAAACAGTTTTGGACACAAATTCATGTGTTCCAGACCAAAAGGTGAGGCAGTGAAGCTGAGCTGCAGCAGAGGTGTAGGCAGCAGAAGTGACTGAGTTTGCAGCAGCTCGGGGTAGGTGACCTGTCACACACGAGTGTCAGACCCATCAGCTGGCCCTGTAACAGATGGCTGGTTTCTGACTTTGAAGAAGTACATTTCCCCAAACCTCCTAAAAATGATGTGCAGAAATAAACCCAGCCCCACTGCACCCCTGCTCGGTTATTTGTTGTGAGTCCTACTCATCCCATCAATTGCATCTTTTAATGAATTTTGAAAAATTGGGGTTTATTGACATTCCAGACTCGGTCAATTACTTTTGAGGGTTTAAAAACCTGGCAGTTTAGTAATCACAATCCTGAGAACTGTCTGAGAGTGATTGTTGTAGGTTTTTCCAAGTGGTAATCCCAGGCCCTGCTTAACCAGCTCCATATGGCCCAAGGCATGGAGGCAGCTCCAAGTGGGACAAAGAGTGGTGGAGTCTAATGAAATATGCAGGAATCATCGGGGCTCTCCGAGCTCTCTGCATTATTTCACACTGCTGCCTTGAAACAAAGAACAGGATGTGGCACATTTAGTGCTTTCCCCTGGAGAATCCATTGGAGTAAAGTTCAATTTTTAATTCAGAAGGCAAGGGAGGCTGCTGTGGAATTAAAGATGTGCATGCTGCCCAGATGAGCTATAAATAACTTGTCCATGAGCAACAGAACCTCTCTAATAGTCCTGAAGAGGTAAATGTGCACCCCGTCCCCAGCACACTCCTGCTGAACCTTTGCTCCTGGATTTGGGTTGGGGCTGGTTTTTCTGCTCAGTAATTTCGCCCTGAAAGTGTCACCCAGCTGAAGTGGGAGATGGAGGTGAGAATTGTACCTCGCCAATAGAACTGCAGGTGCTTTTTGTGTCGTTGTTCCCTGGGTCTCTAGTGTTTGTGTCGCTGGTCACACTCAGTGACAGACCCCCAGTGCTGGCGCTTGGTGGGGGCTGTTGGCTGAGCTGAGCCCACCTTAGTGCCACACTCAGCTGCTTCCAGGAGTGAGAGGGACTTCCTAAAAAAATTAGTGTCTTTCGTGCTTTCAATAATATTTTCTTGAATACTGAGTTTATTGTTTTTAAAGGATGATGAAGAATACAGGACTTTATTTTATGTGTGTGTATATATGTATATTGTATATATATACATACACACTCCTATCTTCCTTTCATACAGCAAAGTAAGAGTTTATTAAACAGCTACAGGATGAATCCAGTCACTTCTTTCTTAATTTGTAGTTTGAGATGGAGCCAGATGAGAAGTTACTTTGTTTTTTTCCTCTGAGTTAAGCTTGTGTGCATTTGATTCTGGAACTTGTACCAAAATCACCTTATTTACAAATACCTGTAGGGACTCCTGTACTTCTCTTTCAGTGTTCTCCCTGTGCACTTATTTTGTACTAAATGAGGTGCAGGAACTTCTGGGCTAATTAGTGCCTGATGTCACCTTAAAAAGGCCTTTAAAATATAGAGAGACCAAGAGGAGTTTGAGTAGGGTGGGTTGTTTTCCTTTTCAGATGCAGAATAAATCCAGCATTCCAGTGGTGTCTGGGCAAAGCAAAGACATTCACACCAGTTTTTGTGAGATGGAAAAGTGACAGGAGTGAAAACAAGTATTTATTGCCTTACAGATGTGCTGACAACTCATTGGGAATTTCTTGAGATTGAGAAGAATTTTAGGTATAAAACGCTGCTCATCAAACTTGTTTTCCCGTTACAGTGGGAATCTGTCCTGGTGAGTGAAGTACTGGTGAAAGAATTGGTCTGTCTCAAAGATTATCATGTGTGGTGAGATTTCTCTTCCCTAAATGTAGGAACTTGATGCATTTTCTACCAAGGTTCTTGTTGGTTCTCGTAACTTGAGTTATTTAAAACTCACACAGTAGGAAAACTTCAGTAATTTTCCAGAATTACCCCACTGACCTAATTTTTATTCCTCTCTGACATCACAGGTAAAACCCATCACTGTCGTGGCTGAAAGTGAGGTTTGGAGTAACTTGCAGTGGTCAGCTTTACGTTTTATTTTTAACTGAAACAGAGGTGATACAGTTACTTCAGACATTAAATCCTCTTTAATAATTGTTGTTAGAAGCTTAATATTGGTAATTTGAGTGTGCTAAAACTTCAATGTAATAAGAAAAAAAAGCTCCACAGATCATAGATAATGGTTATTATCTATGAAATCAAGATGTATTCTGCATCTCACATGATACTTTCTGGACAATCCTGGGACAGTGTGTGTGGAATTAGTTTTGTGGGGCCCTCTGAGTGCCCGGGTTGTGCTGAAGGAGCAGAGGGTGGCCCAGCCCAGCCGGCTCAGGACGTGCCCAGGAATCAGGGATGGGATTTGGTGGGAGGCAGCTTAACGTGGTCGCTCAGAGCAATTCCATGCAGAGTTATTAAACTGGGATTATCTCCCTGTTGCCACCCTCTTTAAACAACCTGGGTGTGTTTAAATGCATTAGAGGTGGGTTTTTATGGCAGAAAAATAATGTCTGGAGTAATTGTGATGCTTTGTGTTGGAAGGCAAAGGCCTCTTACTGCCTACAGGGGAATCAAACAAACCAGGAGGAAGGAATAAAAGAAAATAACTTGTCAGTGGGATCAGTCGTTGGTTATGTTTGCTAATTGGGCTTTATCGGGATAAAGAATATATAATTTATACATTTGCAGCAGGATGTGTTTGCAGTTGGTTTCTATTCTGAGCAAAGGCAGCCTTTTGGTGATCTGCTGGGGCTTGGTTTGCTGTCAGATCTTGTTTCTGGGTTCGGAGTGAGTGAGATTCTGTGGCTGAGAGGGGCTGCCAGGGTGCTCTGCGGTTCCTGATGGGAATTTCTCCCTCTTGATCTGCAGTTTAACTGGAGTGCTGGGATTTGTGTTTGGGCAGGGGGGAGTGTGGATGTGGTTCGCAGCAGTTAAGAGCCGCTTTTCACATCCCCTGCGTGACAAAGTCAATTAAGTCTGGCTTTGCTGCTGCTGGGCTAAGTGGGTGACAGTTTGGGTTGGCTTGTTTTTGAAGTGCAAGGTGTATCAGAGATGGAAAATCAGCCTGGTGGTGCTCACAGGAAGGACAGCTGCACTTCTGGTACTTTGTGACACTGAAGTTTGTTGGCAGAAAGGCCACCTGATGGTGTCCCTGACAGCCCCAAGTAGCTCCAGGACCCCGTGTGCTGCTTCCCCCGGCTCCTCCCCTCCTTTTCATAAGGATCCCTGGCAGACCGGGTCAGCATCCCGGATTTGCCTGTGGAATTCCTGGGGTGCCCCAGGGGTTGGCACAGGACAGACCCTTCCCTGAGGCTAATCCACAGGATCCCGTGTCACCTCCATCCCAGCCGGACCCTGCACACTCTGCTGGGTGACAGTGAGGGGTTGTCCCTGAGGATGCAGAAACACGGGCTCTTATTGCTGAAATAGTAGGAAAAAATAAGTAGACTGAGCTATAACCTCCTCACAGCTGTATTTTAAACAGAATTAGATTTTTTGTAGTAAAATAACCCCTCAGTTTGTTTATTTTTTTTTTTCAGAAATAGCATTGTGTGTGCTGGTGTGCAGCCAGCCATGGGCTGGAGGCACAGGAGCGTTGGGAGTGTGGGAAGGAGCCGTGCAGAGCTGGGTGCTGGAGTGTGCAGTGCTGCTGTGTGTGGGGGGCTCTGCACTCCTGTTCCGTCCCACAGACATCCCTCACAGCCCTGGGCTGCTCCTGCTCCCCTGGATTGATGTGTCACTGTGCCCAGGGGTGTCTGGTGGGATTGTGGAGCTGCTACTGCCCTCTGACCCTGGGCTTTCCTCAGTGTCTGGGATTAGAGGAAGCTCATCCTTCAAGGATAATGAATTCTCAGTATTATTAAGTAGCAAGTCTTTTGATACATATTCCTCCTCTTTCTTCACATTCCTTCCCCCAGGTGAGTGGGGGTGTAGGAACAAAAGGTATTTCAATGAATTTTGATGAAGAGTTAAGTGGTGAGAGACTTGGAGGAACAGGTTAAAACTCCTGGTTGGATGGAATGTGGAAGTGGAAGCCACAGACAAGAGCAGGGAAAATAATCTCAGATTGTTGAAGAGGAGTTCTGTCCTGTGGGCTGGACTGTGTGGGTGTAGGATGGTGAATTTGGATGGAAGGCTTTTGGGAGGTTTTCCATTCCATATGCAATTAATTGAGTTTGGAAAGGGGCAGAACACTTCACATACCCCTGTAAGCAGATGAACTGGCACACTTGGGTGGAAGTGCCACAGGACCCCAGGAATGCAGCAACCACCCTCTGGGGGATTTCCTGTCTTTACTGCCAAAGGAAATCGTCAGGAGTTGAGGAATGACTGGGAGCATCCCAGTATGGAGTGGCTTAGACAGTGCAAGGATTCTTCTGATCACCTTTGGGTGTCCTGGGGGCAGTGGCAGCGGGGAATGGGGATGTTGGTCCCTGTGTCCTGTGAGTGGTTTCATTCCCATGTCGTGTATTCCCTGGGGAGGCACAAGTGCCCATTCATTCCCCACTGCTGTGTGTCTTTCCACTTAGTTAAATCCACTTCCAGAACAGCCAAACTGTTTGGGAAAAAGATTAAACACGACAGTTGGACTAATTGAAAAGGAGGGAAATCCTGGATTCTCTTCACTCTAAAGGATGTAAATCGGCTGTGAGCACTGGGTGCTTTATACTGTGTTGTGCTTTTCTCTGAGCTAAATCATTGTTGCTCTCCTTGTGTGTATCTGCAGATAAAGTAGATTAATTTATAATCTTAACCACTGCTTTAATAAGGCCAAGACACGTTTTGTTGCTGATTATTCCTGGAGATCAAAACTTAAGAATTATTACCTCTATATATTTGTAATAACAACCCATAGCCCTGATTTGTCAGAAATGAAGTGTTTGCCATTGTGTCTGCCATGGCATGTATGCAATAAATGGAACTGTTTTGTGAAAAAGTAGCTGGAATAAAAGGAAAAGGAGGAGTGAGGGGTGTAGGAGTTGCTGGGGTGGTTGTCCACTGACTGATGTTTAAGGAGAGAGTTCAGAAGATGTTTCCAACCGTGGTGAAAAGCTGAATTTCACAAGTGCTGTTCCATCTGTTGCTGAGGGTGTCCTGCTCTGCAGGTAACAGTCCAGTAAAAAAATTTAAATAAGGAATTTGGAATCTTTCTGGAAGCACTTATGCAGAGAAACATTGAACAATACTAAATTAAAATGCAGATTTATGTGTCCCTTTCCTGCTTGTGATTTGTACAACCGTTGCTTTTTCTTAAATATTGTTCCTTAGATGAGTTCTTGTTCCCCTCCTGCTTCCACGGCCTTTCATTTTGTTTCTGCAATGAAGATGTAACAATTTATGACATCACATTAATATCCATGGCAACAGCCTGTAAAGGGAACAACATATTACATTTGCATTGCAGAGCCAGCGGTGAGGGAGACGCTCCTGGAGAAATATGGAGATGGGAAAGAGCTCCAGCAGTGAGCACAGGAGGTGCCTGGGAAGGGGAATTTTTTTGTAAATGTATGTTCTCAAATTTTGTCCAACTGATCTGCAAAAGGAGTCCCAAGTACGGAAGAGTCTAAGGGTGCATCACTGGTTTGGATGGAAAGTTGACGTTTCTTCCTGGGCTCTTCCTCTGTCCCAAGGGAATCCTGCTCATCCCAGGGGGTTCTGTCACAGGCCTGATCTTCATAGAGCAGAACTGGCTTTAAATGAATAATCGCGGCAGTCTTAATTATTGGAAGGGAAAAGTGCCCATTTACTGCTCTCAGTCTGGAAAATCTTGATGCTTAGTTTGTTACTGTGCAGAATTCCAAGGACTCGCTCTGTTTCCAGAACTGCTCTCCTGTCTCGGTAATTTGGTTTTTCCATCCCCAGTGCCGTGTTATGTGGACCTCTTTTTTTTTCTTCACCGTAATACAATATACATAAATAAGAATAAATAAATACACTATTATACATAAGAACATGCTGACTACAAAACTGTTTTTCTGTCCCCATCTGAAAGAGCATCTGTGGGGGGGTTGTGGGCTGTGAGCTCTGGGATGTTCCTGGGAAGGGGAGGGATGTGCACATGGATTCATTTGGTGTCTGGTGTTCCCTGTGTGGAAGGTGCTGCCAACGCAGCCCTTGGGATTCAGGTGGTGCTGGTCAGAGCAAATGTCAGAAACATTATTAGTCAAAGGTGCCTGAAAATATCTGAATATCTGTTTGAGCAATGGAAGTTACAGAGATGAGGATTTCAGGGATCGTACTGAGCCTTTCCCAAGGGATCTCTGCATGGATTTCATCCTGGCCCCTTCACCCGGGTGATTTTCCAGGGAAGTTACTTTGCTTTAAAGCTGTTTCATATGGAGGGTTTTATTTTAAAAGGAGCCCTTAAACTGCCGCTACTCCAAACCTTTTCTCTCCTAATGTGTTTATTATTGAATGTGGTCTGTGTTTTTTTCCCAGAAGTTTTATTTTTAGCCCGTGTGATCCCGGCTCCTTTTGTTAATGTGAAAAGCAGCCCCTGTGAGCAGAGCCCAGGGCTGGGCTCCATCCAGCTCCCTCTGCTGGAGCCTCTCCTAATCGGGTTTAAAAAGTGCCGAACTCCAGGAAAACACTGGCCTGTATAAGAGCACCAAGTATTTTGGCAGGTTTTGTGGGGAGTGAAGAACAAACAAAATGACAAAAAATATGTTTGTCTTGTCCCAGGAGCCCTTTCTACCTTTTATTCTGTGCCTGTGGTTTAGCAGGACTCCAAACAGCCACAGATGAGGGAAATGCACTGGCACATGTTTAAAAAGGAACTTCATTTATTCCGTTCTTAACACCTCGACTTGAGATGCGTTTTCAGGGGTTTTTTTCCCAAAAAATTGCTGCAAAACCCAGAGCCCTTAACCTTACCTTTTCTTTTGAAAAGGATTTTTCCTGGTATTTTATTTGCAAGCATCGAGTCTGGCCGTAAGCATTCCTGCACTGAAGTCTCACCTCTGTCTCTGAGGTTTGTATAAACATTATGAGCTGGAATTCATTTTAAAATTGGTAAAAATTACAAGTTGAAAGTCACGTCTGTGAAGACCTGCACAATCATGGAGTGGTTTGGGTTAGAAAGGACCTTTGCTACGCCAGAAATCAGCCAGCAGTATTAAGTTGGAGTTTGCCTGTTGCTAATTGTTGTTTTCTATTTGTATTTTTGGTGGTTGGTGGGCAAGACTCGGGGTTTTGGGGTCCTTCAACTCCTGCCTCAGCAGGTTTTTAAGTAAAGGAATTGCAAAATCCATTTTGTTGTTCATTCCTGTGTAAAATATAATGAATTCCACTAGAGAGGAAGGAAAGCAAGTAGTAACATAGGGTTTATAACAGAATTTTTTAAGTGATGCATAAGCTAGAACAAGTGTTTGCTCACATCTTTTCCTAGTTTCACACAGTAATATGAGGAGGACTTATCTGATGTGTTCCGTGTATAATGGAATTAGTGTTGTAGTTCACACCTAAACCTTCTGCTGGTGTGTGTGTGGCACATGATGTGTGGGGCTGCTGTACAAGTGTTTCCTGTGTCCCTCCGTGAATGGAATTGTGTGTCTGGACAGTCGTTTCTCAGGCAAACCTGTGTCCAGAGGAGGGACGGAGCAGGGACGTCTTGCATGCTCTTTATGTGAGGAAGGGCTTGGGGTGCCCTTTGCTTTCCAGGGATGGATTAATCATTTTCCCTCAGGAAAATGGTGTTACTCTGGGGTGGCTGAACTTGCTCGGGTTTCTCCCTGTGGAGACTCGCTGCCCTCGGCACATTCCCCTGACCTCTCGCCGTGGGGACAGTCCATGAGCCACTGGGACAAACAGCAGTTGTGTTTGGAGAGGGAAAATGAAAGTCCTCTTTCTCCTCACATTGTTGGTGCAGAGAGAAGGGTCTCCCTGCTGCAGATCCACCGCAGGAGTTTGGTTTTCTTCTGCCTTTTGATCTCAGCAAGTTCAAAGTGAAGCTGCAGCTCATGTGAGGAAGGAGGGTCCTGCTGCTGTAAGGCCCAGGTCACTGAAAATGGGAGGAATGGAGAAAACTTGGAGATTTGGAAGGGGAAAGAAGAACGTGAATCATGTTTGGAGAGCACAGCTTGTTTTGGGGATTAGGAGAGCACAGTGATACTTGTAAAAATCTTTCTTTCAGATTTTTTGGGGGTTGCTTTTATGTTCTTCTGGGAAAAGGAAGAAAGAGAAGAAAAGGAAAACAAGAAGTAATAGAAATTGAAAAGCTCACAAATGAGGGAGGAAATGCTGGAGACTCCCAGGAGTAAAGTTAAGAAAATACTTCTTTCCTCATGGCGTCCTTAGCCTGGAACACTGTAGGAGAAGAGGGTGGGAATCTCCCCAAACCTTTAGTCTGTTTTCACCATGGTCAAGTTACACTTTTCATCTGTAAGAAATACCTCTGCAAAGAAATATAGAGTGGCTTGGAAATAAAAGTGCTTAACACAAACACATGGTGGGACAAATGAAACAGCTCAAATCAGGGATTGGGGGGATTTTCTGGCACGCGAGAGCAGGTTTCCCACTGCAGACAACTGTGTAAAACACACGAAACTGTGCCTTGTTTCTGTTCATTTTATCCTCCCCTGGGCCAGGGCTGGTGGCTGTGGAAAGCATTCAAAGCACAAAGCACGGGTTGGTTTGGGGTGGCTCCTGTGTCCAGCCCAGCTCGCTGTGCATTGCTGCTGAGAGCAGACCCCAGCTGTAATTACACACAAATGCTCCCCCCGATTTCAGAGAGGAGAATTTTGGTCAACCGAGACACTGGGAAACGTCCCTGGGAAAATCTGGTGGATCTACAATGGGAAGGAAGGAGAGGAATGCGAGGATGTAACATTTGATGTGTATTTTATAAAAACCAACTTTGTACCTACTGGGAGCCAGGGAACGATAAAAGTAATCCTTTAAGTAGAGCTGCACAGTCTGAGTGCAGACAGTTACCTACCATCTGTTTGTCAATAAATAGCTATTATGCTAATTTCTGTTTCAATGCGCAACAATTAAAGCCTCGGAGTATTCCTGTGATATTCAACAGCTGTTGCCTTTGAAGGTTTTATTTGTCCTTCTGAAGTGCAACAATTTCAGTTTCATAGGCGGCCCTGCTTGGAAGTGTTTGGTTTTATCCATCGAAAATCGCGGGGCATTGAAATGCAAAGCGAGGTCGTGTCTGAGCGGAGCCTTCAGCGGGGTCCCTGGACGTGGCGAATTCCCTGGCAGGGTGGATGCTGGGGATGCCTTGGCAGGCTCTGGGTTGGCAGCAGGCTGTGTGTCCCGAGGAACTGGGGGGAGACAGAGCCGGGATGGATCCTCACCCCTGGACGAGGCAGCAGCAACATTTCCCTGCAATCGTAACCAGCACAAGGAAATTAGATCCCTAAGTGGGTTGAATCTGGTTTAGTAATAAGTCAATTTAATCACTAATGACTTCAAACACAGATTTTACAAGGTGATCAATGGCAGTGCAGCGATGATCGATCCACGGCGTTGCCTTTAATTGGATTTTTATGGGTATAATATAGTTTTTCAGAATTAATGTACCATTGCTTTGTGTTGTTACTCTTTTAACTCAATTTTTTAGAAGAAATGATGCTTCAAAACACTAGTTGGTTTTTTGAAATATTGTTTGAAGGGCACGTTAATAAAAATTCAAATGAAAAATTAAACGCTTGCTGTTAGTAATTGCATTTCTGACTTTGTTGGAGCTGGTTGACCGTGTGTTTTTAAAAACTGTCGCTCCCCGTGGAAAAAGCCCCACACTCTTCATGTTTCACGGGAACGAGGAGGCAAAACATGAAAAAGGGTGAGAAGGAGCCCAGGCTGCTGGGCCGGTGGGTCCGAGCAGGGAGCAACTCCCGGTGTGACACAGTAATCTCCGTGTCCCGTGTGTCCTGCTTGATTCTCGCAGCATTTCTGCGGTGTGCAGCAAGAAATTGATTTTCAGTAATTTTAATGGCTGAATAAGTGGTGCTGTCCCAGAGTGTTTTTTCATGTTTGCAGTGGCCGGTGTGGTAACTGAGGGCAGTGTTCTGGATAATGGCTTTCATTAGCTCTGATGCCCGAGGTGAAAAAGCGGTAGGTGGGAATCGAGCCTTGTTTTTGATGTCTAGACGTTCACTTCAGCTGTTGCCGCAATATGATACATTAAAAGGAAATATGTAACATAGCTCTGAGGAAATATGTATTCTTTGAAACTAATTCTGCTTTTAAACTGCACAAGGCGGTGTGACCTGAATTATTAAAATGTGGGTGGCTGGATTTCTTAAAGGTATAACTGTCTCTGCAGCGCCAGCACGGCCTCAACTTGCTTCTCTTCCTCCTTCCCACATTTCTTTTAAGTAAAATATGTCAGTTTGGTCACTGAAGCAGAACAGAGATCTTATTATCTTTCCAGTATCTCTGCTGGGAGACCTAAAATTATTGAAGTATTTGCTTTGATATTTTGCTGTGACTTCTCTCCTTGAAATTTTTATAATGGTTCTTTTTTTTTTTTTCTTTTTTTTTTTGAGAACATGGCTGGCTTCATAAAAATCCTTGGACACTTTGAAGGCCTTAATATCTCTGACTTGAAAATAAAAAAGACCCCAAGCCAACTAAGCTGCTCATTAATGTATGTTTAAATTACAAATTTCCAGTGTAAGTCGAAATTATTGTAGTTGCCTTCAATTCTTTTGACATCTGATCTGCAAGAATAAACTTGAAAATCAGCACAAACGTTTTGTTCATTTTTTGAACCTGTGAAAACAAAATCATACCAAACATCTAAGGATGTGAAGGCTGTGGATTCCCGTTCTGTCTGGAGACAAGCAGGGAGTTTTAGCACCTCGGTTGTAATCCATTATAATAAGTGTTAAATATGCTGTTTTCCTGTTTTGGATTTTCTGCTGTTGGTGATTTTTCTCTGAGAATTCCGATTTTTAAAAGACAGAATATTAATAGACTCGTTGTTTATTCTGAGAGGTGATTTAATTAAAAAAAACCCACCACAAAACACGTCGTTGCCTCTTTTGGTGAGAAATGTGGTGGTAAAGTCGCAGGGCAGTGAGAAGGGGATGAAGTGCCTGTTAAAGTGAATGGTGCTCCCAGTTGCCCTCCTGGACTGGTGTGGAGTGACACAGGTTTAGACTTGGCAGAGAAATCAGTGTATGGACACACAGAGCTGTGGGTGTCTGTGTGGATAAACGTGTCCCAGTGGAGCAGCCGTGGGTCTGACACATCCCCTGGGGCTCTGGGAGGGGACCCAGTGTGACACCCTGCTCAGAACAGCCATCCCTGTGTCCCTCAGCTCCTGGGGAGGTGGTACCCATGGTCTGTCCCAGCTGCTGTGCTGCCTCTCCAAACTCTTCTCCTCCGCTCCTCCTTCCATGCAGGAAATCGTGGTTCTGTGCTCTGTCCTACTTGCTCTTACTGAAATATTCAGTCTTTAGGTGTTTTTTTCACTGGAAGTTCTGTGTTTTGGAAGATGGTTTTCACAGCTGTTGTACAGTATCACATTTGTTGTGTCTAAAGAGAAATATTTCAGCTGGAGGAGCAGAAATACCTTGAGGACAGGATGGAGGTGCTGGGCGTGTTTGGGATCCTGTGCAGCACCTGTGGGCTGTTCCTGGGAATGCTGTCAGGCAGCTCAGGGGGCTGGACTTGAACCTGTTGGGTGTTAAAGGCATTACAAACCATTGCATAGCCAGAGACCCACAGTTATTTCCTAGTCTTCAATCTGCCATAAAGAATTTAAAATAGTCTTCAGCAATCTAAAATCTAGTTGCACTGTGTCAGGAGCTTTGCAATTTACAGGGATCGTCTCAATTTCAGTGTTGTGCCAAGTTTTGTTGCTGGTCACCATATGCATCTTGAAACTTGCTCCAGCTACTTAAACAATTTTGGAATCTGGATCAGGAAGGCCAAGAAGAGAGAGGAAGTGAAATGCTGCACTTCTGATCTTTCCTCCTCATTTTTATTGCATCAGACATATGTCTGTGCTTTTAATTGTGAGATGTACTTTTTTAGTAGGATAAAGAAGCATTAGAGGTAATTACAGTAAGTATAGTGCATTAATATATCTGGGAATTAAAGGCATTATTTATTATAGGAAAATGGTTATGGCAATGTCTTATGCTATACTTAGAGTTAAATTTAATAGGGAGATAATTTTATTTCCATTCCATGTATAATTTATGTGAATGCCAAGTAATACAAAAGCCAGTTTGGAAAATTAGAATGTAGAGAGATGATCCCACTCCAGGCTTTCCCCTTTCCTTGTCCCACTGCTGCTCCTCCCTCTGATCTCATCCCCAGACACGGCCCTCGGGCCTTGGCTGCAGACACTTCCAGGGCAAGGTTAACACAGCTTTTCCCTGCTTTTCCTGGGATGTTGGACACATTCCTTGTGCTGAGTGTGGGATACGTATGAATGGGATGTGGAGGGAGAAAGGGAACTGCCAGTTTCCATCCCCTCATCCCATCCCATCCCTCCTGCTGGGATGTTGGGGGCTTCCATGTCACACCTGGTTTGTGGGGTGTAACAGGATGGTGTTACAGAGGAGCCAGGGGAAAAATACAGGGCACGTCCTCTACCAAAAGAATTCGGTATTAGAACTATTCCAGCTCCATGGAATGTTCCATTTAAACAGTGTGAAGCAGTATGATCTGATCTGAATTCTCCTGGAATGGCAAAATTATTTTTGCAGAAAGTTGTTCTGTAACTGGTCCCATTAGTTTGCTGTGAGACCTGGGAGTAGGTACTGAGCTGGGATTGAGAACATCATGACTTTCCTGTCAAATCATGGAATTGACGCTTGTCTCCTATTTTGCCTGACGTTGTTAGAGCAGGGACAGTAGTGGCAGTACATCGGAATTAGGGTGAAACTCAAGGAGAGCTCAGTGCTGTGTCGTAGTGCATTTCTTTCGACTTTTACAGATACTGTCAACTTCATGATGCTGTCTAAAAATTGATTTTTTAATTTAAATGCTGAATTTTCATAGAGGTGTTTATGTCCCAGCCTTGCAGCTTCTGGGGCCTCAGTAGTTCTGAGCTGTGGAGAATTTATCCATCAATTCTGCAGATGTCGGAGGTTCAGCGAATTCCAGGTCCTGGAGAAGCAGCAGGGCAGGGAACGGCGCAGGGCTCCAGGCTGTGAACACTGGCAATATTAGTATTTTCCAGAGAGCACAAACCTCTTGGAAGCTTCACTTTAAACATGGTAGTGGAGTAACTCCATTTAGATAATGATCTGTGCATGGCAGACGTGCTGCTGGAAGGTCTCATCCTGTAACTTGGCCAGGGAGGGCTGTTGAGTATTCAGCGCTTAAGATGCAGAAGGATTTTACGTTTGCATTTCTGAAGATGTGCCGACTATTCCTGTAAAATTGAAACGACAGAGCTCAGATAATTAACGAATTCTTACTCCTTGACGAAGTTGGTTAATCATCTGTTTTCACTCTGCGTCTTCTGGCTGAATAAGATTTAGAATCTGGAACGGGCATACCAGAAATAGTTCTGCTCTTGGTAGTTTTAGCATCCAAAGCCATGAGTAAGGACCCAGATATTCCTGAGGTTTGTGTATCCTTCAGGTGACTAGTTCATGCTGCACTCCCCCATGAGAGATAATGAGATTTTTTTGATTTTTTTTACCTCTAAAATAAAATCTCTGCAGTTTGGTACTGAGTGTACGGTTTTATTTTAGTATAAAATCTGCTGTGTGTTGCTAAAAGCGCAATAACTTCAGTCAGTACCATGGAGGAATTTCTGTGTGACACTGAGAGGTTCAGGGGAGTTGTTTAATGTTGTTTAAGTGATGTAAATTGGTTTTACACCTGGAATGATTCGCTTTGTTTTCTTGATTGTCTGCATCTGTGGTTAAGTTTTAAAGGCTCTCAGCTGTCGTGGCAAAGAGGGATCACGACTCCTTCACCCCTCTACTTGTATGTTGAATGCTACGAACAAAGGGATTTGCTTTTATGCTTTGGTGTTGGTCTTTTTTTATTTCAAAATCAGTATCTGCAGCGAGTAAAGATTAAAGCTCCTTGGACAATATAGGTAATAGTTTAATGGAACATGCTGCTGGTGGAAATTCAAGCTGCTGGATTTATGTTTTGGATAAATGTCTGTGTTTCCCTATTCTGAGCGTGTTGCCATTTTATGTTTTTGTAGTGGTGGAAGAAGGATTCTGGGAGAATGGACTTTCCTATGAGTGTAGGACCCTGCTCTTCAAAGCAATTCACAATCTTCTGGAAAGGTAAGAAAAGCTCTAGTGCTCTCAAATATTTCATTTTGATACGTGCAATAATACAGGGCACCTACTGAATATTTGTATTATTATTTACAGGTAGAGCTTTGGTGCAAGAGAACAGGATAGAGAGGGATCTCTTAAGCCTCTGGTCATTTATCATAAAATGCCGTGCAAACTAATTAAATACTCATCCAAAGAATAATGTTGATATATATCTCTGCTCAGATTTTTGTCAGGGAGCTATTTCAAAAGCAAAGCAGAGAAGTTATTGCCTTCATGGGGCTCTTAGAGAGAATATGCTTACAGAGAATAATTACATCTGATCTTCAGCCCCTCGGATGGGGTTAAATGATACACAGCTTAAAAGCTCTTAACTCTCTTCTTCCAATCATTTTAGTTACATTCATGTTACAATTTGACTCAATGTGTGCCCAATGTTCAGGCTGAAGGTTAAACACTCCTGGCTCTGAGAGGCCTAATGTATTCTTTTGTCCAGATTATATATTATATGTATTATGACTTGGTTGCAGAGTTATTGTGTGATTAGTTAATACACTTATGGCTCTTTCTTCTTAACCCAGCAATTAACTCTTAAGCTTTCTGAAGATTATCTTGTAATTAGGCCTGTGGGGTGGGACATTGCATCTTGGACTGCAGCATTTGATTCTTTTTGAGTCTGCAGTTTGTCACCTTCCTATCTTATGTCTTAGTTCTTTTTCCAAATCTGAATATCTTCTCAAAAATTAATGTCATTACCTAGTCCTGCTTTTTCTAAAGTTCTAATAATAACAAAATAAAATGTACCTCTGTGTTACAAAATACAACACACTGTTTTGTTACGCTGATTTTACAGAATTCATGTGGTATTCCTTCTTTCAGAAAATAAGCAAACAGAATATACCTTGATGTTGTCTTTTTTAGTGTTCTGTTTGCTTTGCTGTAGCTTTACTAGTCATGAGGTTTTCATTCTGTTCCCAAAACTGTTTCCATGGGGGAGGTGACTGTCCCCTCAAGGGACAGCAGGGGAAGTTTGAGAGGCTTGTGTGCATGTCCACAGGTACAAGGATAAGTTGTATTTCCTATTTTCTATCTCACCAGTCTCTTTAGGGGATTTTTGTAAAAGTTGTGGACTACTTAGAGCGAATAAAAGTAAAAAAAAATTAAATTCGAAGTCTAGAATGTCACTTGTTCTTTTCTAGCTTTGCAATAGAAAAGGGAAAGTTCATTTGGCGTGTTTTGACTTTTAAACATACTTCTAGTGGCTATTTGTATTCTTTGGACCTCTTTAAGCTTGTGAAGTAAATTTTTAATTCTTACAAATAACTTAATTGCAATCAGTTGGCAGATGGAGCAGAGCTGCTCTGTCCAGCTGTGGCTGACAAGTGTGTTTCTTTCAGCACTGGTTGCTGAACACACCTCAGGTGTTTTCTCTCAGATGAACAAACCCCAGTTGCTTGCCAGGAATCTCAGTTCACCTCAGGGAGAGCTGGTAGGCTTCATGTCATGATAAAATATGATTCATGTCATGATAAAGTGATGTGATTTAGGTCATGACCCGTGTCACAGTCCCAGCCCCTTGGACACGAGCGTCGCACTGCTCTCCTGCCAATGTTCTGTTGTACTATCATAGCTGGTTTTACTTCAGGTTATTCACTTTTTGGCCCTTTTAAAGTTTGTCTGGGGGGCTTTTGTTTTGTTTTGTTTTGTTTGCCACACCGAATCTGATGTTAACAACATTTCACTTAAAATAGTAGCAGTATGTGTGTAGGCTTTATTAAAAAGTGAATTAAGGCTTTAAATTTTAACGACCCATCTCATCCTGCATTTAGCAAAGGCTCCATTAATAAAGCAGCAGTCTTGAATTTGGTTTATATCTGTCAGTGACAGGCTGTTGCTGGTGGTTGGGGATGTTTTGGGGGGATTTGGGGTTATTTCATGTTCGTGAAGGCTGAGGGAGGAAATGGCGGGAGGGGGAGCCGTGAGGGGGAGCTGCCCCTCATGGAGGAGCCGTGAGGGACTGAGGGGCTGGCGGGGCCTCACCCTGGGAAACACGAGGAAAAGGGCATTTACACAACTGTTTGTATTAATCTTTTTGTGTCAGAACCCACGTTAGTGATCAATCTGAATTAATTGACAACTCAGAAAACATGACAAGAGCTCAAAAAGTTGTACTCAAAACATTATGGTGTTATTTCATAACCATTAGGAGTGTGCCCATGCCAGGCCATTTTTTTTTACTGGAGAAGTCAGAAATGCAAGGGGTCAAGTGCCAGTGAAGTGCTGGGACAGCTGCGCTGCTGAGGGAGGAATGGCCCAGCCTTAGGGAGGGAAAGGAGCCAGGGTTTGCACTGTTTCATCCCCTGATTTCGTATCATTAAATAACTGCTTTTTATGAACTGTTTCTTGGAGTTTTTTACACAGGTCCGTTGAAAGACTAGTTACCTTTAGTGCTTAGACAGCAAAAATAACACGGTGCTGTCATTGAGTGCTCACCCGGCCGAGCCTCAGATCTGTGCTGCTGCACTCAGGGCTCCCATTTTATATGGGATTATTCCTTAAATAACCCATGATTTAGTTTAGCTTGGAGGGTTGACTGATTTTTAAGGCCAAATCTACCCATGAAGACTTTTTTTCTAGGAAAGCAGCATTAGTTTGAGGCAGTTAAACCTGCTGTGGTGAGACACAGTGATGTGGCGTTGAACAGTCTATGTGTGATGGGGGAAGAGTTTATTACATTTTTTTGCTGCTACAGATTCTTTTCTTTAGGGATCTGATCACAGGCTTCCTTTTGTTTGTATAAAACACGCTGGCACTGGCAGACTCTCTGATGGCAAATATTTCCTAGGGAAACAGATACTGAAGCTTTTTTTCCCCCTACTTCTACCAGTGTCTTTAGATCTCTGCTGGCTTACCTTTCATATTCACTTTAAGATACTGGTATACTCAGATGAACTGAGTTCTTTTTGCTTTAATTGAGAAAGTGCTGTTAGAATTTCCTTCAGCTTTAACTTTGGAAAACCCTGCCAGGTTTATATAGAAGAATTAGAAGCATATTAATCTATATTGTCAGTTGTCCATTTCCTCTCTGTTTCTAGGTATGCTTTTGAAGTAGAGATCATGCAGCTTTTCTACACCTTGCAGAAAGTACTTTCCCAGAACGTTTCATGTTTTAATTTTTAATTCTTTTTCTCCCCTGTTTCGACTAATCTCTAGCAACTGCTATGGAAATGAACTGCTGGAAAACTTTGAAAAGTGGAAAATCGCAGTTCTTTCCTGTAAATAAAAAAAAATATTGAATAGATGTGAAACGTACGGGGAAAGCTTGTATATTGCTTGTAATAGTCTATAAACCACTAGCAACAAATGACTAGTTTTTCAGAATTTTTGAAGCATATTATTTACCTTAAAATATTCACTAATAATGAATTTCTGGCTGTGGTCCCTCGGGCAGCGTGTTGGACTGTGTGTTTCATGTGTGGGCACACTTAGTGTTGGCATATTGCTCGTGTGGTTCATCTGCACAGGTGGACTTAAAAAGGCACTCCCTAACCTGCCAATTTAAATTGGTTATTGGTCACTTTGCATCCTCACTGTTGGGGTGTTTTTAGAGCCACAGAACATGCAGTCCCTATAAAGAAAACGTGGACTTTTAAAGGGACTTATAGGTAACTTCCTGCTGTATTCCTGGTGATGTGAGAGTGAGGTTTTCTGACAGGAATCGTGGACGTTTCAGCACCTCAAGTCATACTGTGAATCGTGTGAAGGAAAATGGCTCATTGTTAATACCATATTTGCTTAATACAATTTCCTGTCATTCCTATACTATAATGTGCCATTTACATGCCAGAAATACAGGAATACGCAGCCTTTATTGTGAAGTCTGAGAGAAGGGCTGAATAGAAAAGGATCAGCACCAATGAATGGCCTTTGTTCAAGAAAATTGGGATGATGGATCGTTCAGCAAAAGCAGCAGCACAGAGCAGAACAGGTTGTGGCAGAGAGGAGGGGAAATGCATTTCAGTGGCAGCATCGTGAGATGGGACAGGGGCTCTGAGACTGGTGTGGGAAAAGTGACAAAGTTCCATGGGACCCAAAAAAATGCAAGGTTGATTTCAGTATGAGGGAATTTCAGCTGCCTGATCCCTGAGGAGTCACTGTCCTCAGAGGCTGGTTTTGATCACACCTCAAGATGTAACGACTAATTGGTGCTCTAATTGTTTTCTAGATGCCTGATGGATAAAAACTTCGTAAGGATTGGGAAGTGGTTCATAAGACCTTATGACAAGGATGAGAAGCCTGTTAATAAAAGGTAAGGAGATCTCTGTGTCAAGTACTGTTCCTGTCAGTGGCTTATACTGCACAGGGGTAATTTGATGCTGCATTTTGGTGGTAGTTTTCCACTTAGCATGTAACAAGTAAAAAGACAGATACAATGTGTTCATATCAGTAATACATAGAAAGGAAAAAAAGTTTTTAGTCCCTGTTATGATAATTTAAGGTATGTTAATGCTGGTATTTATCCATTAACTCCACAAAAATGTCACATTTATTAATATCTTCTGAGCAGCATCTGCCTGTTTCTCTCATTACACAACAGACCTGCAGGTAGTTGCAACGAATTACTGGAATTTCTGGGCGCTAAACCCCAGCCTGACATTTTAAGCAGTAAAATAAGTAGTCTGTAGATTTACTGGTTTATTTTCTTTAAAGACAGCAGCCTCGATACACAGCTCTCAGTGCTCAGGCAGCTGACAAACCAGACCTAGAGGAGCGATTAATGTAACCCTGGATCAGGGATATCTGGCTCCCTGCTCCTTGCTGTTTCCTCTCCCAGCTCTAAAGGTTACAATGTTCTCAGATCTTCTGGTACTTGCATTTATAGTCATCCGCTAAACAACTTCTGTCAAAAATAATCTGAGTTAAGCTGAAACGCAGATTTTCTAACGGGAATCGTTTTGACAGAACTGGGTTAGGAAGTGACTAAACATGCAGTTATGCTGGGAGGTTTGAAGGTAACGAGCAGTGGAGATGAAGTGGGGTGAACTCCTTCAGTCACAGCAGTGGGTGTGATGGTCCTGCCGGTGGAAATCACTCTGCACATCCCACGGCCCCTCCCTCCCCTCTCCTCATTTCACTGCATTGTTTAACTACAGAAATGCTACAGTGCAGTGCTACAAACCATGGCCTTCACTCTGTAACAGACTGTGTGTTAATCAGGTCCTTGCAAGCAGCAGTTGTTTTTGAGTGCAGCAATTGTACATGGATTTTGTCTTCTTTCTCAAATCGGGAAGTGTTCACTTAGTGTAGGTTTATCTCCTTTGCTGTTTGCTCTGTGGCTGGCACTGTGTGTGTGTAACCTTTCATTTCACATTGATCTGATGGCAAAGAGCCAAGGAAAGGGCCAGGTTTTTCCGTGCCTTCCTCTGTCCTGGCTGTGCGTAACCACCTTCCTCCCTCGTGTTTTCTCTGCTGCTTTTCTGATCACACCAACATCAGCTTAATTTTCTGGAAGATTAATTCCCTCAAGTGACGTAAGAAGTGGTCACTTCCAGCTTCTGGAAAAGGGAGGCAGCTCTTTTCAGCTAAAGCTGCTTGTTTATCCACGTCACTGCAGCCTGAGTGCTCAGATTAAATGTGCTTCTGACTGAGGTCTGTTCCTGCTGGGTATCAATATGAGAAATAAGGCTGGTGATACAGCAGATGATGTCTGTCAAACCCAGCAGCAGCACTGGCATGGGAGCCATTGTGTCCTTAGGATTCTGACAGATTAATGGGACCTGTGTCTGATTTATGTGTGTGTAACACCAAATGACTTGTACAGATGATCTGTAGGGCATAATTGCATTTGTAAACAACCTGCACATAAATATGTCTGTGCTGGAAGATGTTGCAAAACCTGGGTTCATATATTTGAAGGATTCTGTATATAAAACTGACACTGAGGATTTTAGCATTGAAGGGTAGACTCTTTAATTTGCAGAAAATAATGTTTGGTGTCTGTTTGGAGGAGTTGTTGGTTTCTCTGTTTATTTTTATAAAGTTCTTGTGACTGTGGATCCTCTGGACATCCACCATGTCCAAAGCATATTTAGCCTGATTTGAAATAGGTTTTGTGTAGTTTCAGGCTGTTAATTTTTCTGCTGTAAATGTATCTTTTGGGTTCATTAATTTGCTGAAATTGGGTGTACAGAGTGCAGAAGTGGAGAGCACAGTCACCTGTGGACAGCAGCAAGTAGTAGGAGGCTTTGGGGACTTATCTGTCCAGACACGTTTTATTTAATCTTTTAAGCTTTCTCTCTCAGTATGGTAGAAAAACCTATCTTCACACAAATTGATTCACATTAATTCCAGATAAATTCTTTGTGGAACTCTTGCTCTAAGCAGCCACTTGCTACAGATAAAGCAATCAGGAGCAGTTGCAGGAAAAAGGGGCCAACTTAAAAGTGTTCAGGTGTTTTAGCACTGTAGGTAATGCCTTCATAGCCAAAAAAAGGGGTGGTTTAAAAGTATTGCTTGAACCAGTATTAGTACATAAAATATTAGAAGTGGGCTGTGTGTACAGTGGTCAGGGGGAAGTCTGAGGGCAGGTAATCCCTGCTGAAAATGCCTGGAGTGAGGAAAGGGCTGGATCTACATGGATGTATCCCCCCCTTGAATGGTGATGAACAGCACATGTCACTCTGGCAAAGCAGCAGGAACAGTTCTAAGGTCTGATTTCACACTTGTGGCAGAGTTAGTCATGTCAAACTTCCGACATCCAGAGTTAGGAACTTCATCTGAGGAACAGAGAGGAAAGCCTGGACTGGGTGTAAGTGAACCTGGAAGGAGTTAAAACCCGTGGGACCGGCTTTCGGGAGTAAATTCCTCCAGGGCCTGTGGCTTTTGTGAATGGCATTAACGGGGAAGGGCGGGAGGTCCGTGATAGAATGAAGTCAGAGCTGAAGTGGAGCGTGGCAGTGGCCGTGACCTACTTACCCTGAGATGGAGAGGGCACTGCTGGCAACGGCTGCAGGATGGTTCCTGCTCCTCCAGGAGCCAAGGAACAGCAGAGGGAGTTCCAGACAGGTCCCTGCACACTTGTGTTTTGTTGCCTTACAGTGCAGACCAGATGCTTTCAACAGGAAATTCAGGGCAGAACTTGTGGGTTTTCTTTCCCAAGTGTCTTTAATATTGTGTGTCACTTCCTAAACAATCCTGCATGTTTTATGGTGTGTTGTACAGTTGGTGTCTGAAAGAGCCTTCATGCTACTGATGGAAAATGGCAAACTCGGTTATTTTTCTACACAACTTCCCAAAGGAAATGTGTGTGTGTGTGGAGCTCACAGAACTTGTCTGATCCAAGGCATTGACAGTGTCTTCCACTGGGCGGTGGGAATTCATCCTCAGTCTGTTCAGGATCCCTGTCCAAGTTCTGTCCAGGATTTCAGAAATCCAGAAAATATTAAACACCTTACTGAGAAAAAATTGATGACCATCTTATGTGGGAATCTTTGCTAATTACGTATTTTAATGATCGTTTTCTTGAAGTGTAGGAAATCGGAGGGAAGACAATCAGGTTGTTTTGAACTGTTTAATCAATTTAACGTAAATTACTGTTAATGCTGTTTTAAGTTTGCTTAAATGTAAAAAACCCGTGAAAAGCTACTTGTTGCTTTCTGTAGATGGCACTTGGCGTGTGGTGTTCAGGTGTTTCATTCACCAGTGGAGAATGGTGGAATAAGGTGATCTCTGGGAATTTTTATTAGGATTGGAATTCCTCACCTGAGGAATTTGTGTACTTCTATTTTACCAGGTTTTTAAAAGTTCAGTAATGTGATTATGCGTGTCTTGGAGACTGTACAGTGATGCTGTAGGAATATGTACAGAGTTGCCAACAGCATTATAAATGAGGAAAGACTAGGGAGGGAAATAATAAAAATCAATTGGAATTTTAAATAATACATTCATATTCTTGATTTGTCAAAATGAATGTGATAGAAATACTCTGTATGTTCCAATAATTCTTCCTAGCCCTGTAAAAATAAGCTTTACTATTTCAGTTTAAGAGGCTTAATTCCCAGAGAAATATTTTGATATTTTTGAGGTTTAGGTTCTGTAGTGTTCTGTTCCTCTTTGCTGAGTTTCTGCTAAGGATTACTTATGGTTTCAGTAAAACCATCCACCAAGCTGGCGTGTTATATCTGTGGGTGATTGGTGTTATTTTAATTGGTAATCTTGGGTGTGCTAAAGCTGAATTAACTCTCACCTACTCTGAAATATTTTGTGGTGTACCCAGTGGAATATAGACTGTGTTTGTATTTTGGCAGAAGGAAAAGTTATAAAATACAAGTCATAAAATTAGTGTTTTTCAGCAAAAACTGAAAATATATCAAGGTGATATCAAGATGTTGCTGATATCCGTATGTTTACAGATATTGTAATTTTATTCAAGTATATTAATCTATACCATTAATAAATACAATGTATTTTTATGTCTTACAGATAAAACATAAGTAAAACATTATTAACAACTTAGGGATACTATTAGGATGAACAGGCTGTTCAAGCACTACCATTTTAGTTACTCTTATCCATTGTTATAGATGCTGCCATTAGTCTTGAATTATTTTATCTGTGTCATATTCAAGAATCTTGTATGTAAAATACTCGACTGGAAATGTTAACACACTGCAGGAAAAAAGCACTTTGGACTGAAAGTCTCCATGTTCATGAGCTTTATCACCAAAGTAACCTTCTAGATAAGCTATAAATTAAGGGCTATTCAGTATTCAATTGTCTTTTTATTGAAATAATGAGACTAAAGCAGGTTCTGTAAAAGCTGGGGAGGCCTCTGGCGGAGCAGGCTGTGAGTGTTCAGTGCTCATTCCCAGCTGCCCCAGTTTGCAGCAGCTGTGCCCAGCTGTGCCCAGGGGCTGAGCTGTGCAGCCCCACTGCCCCAACCCAGCACCAGGGCTGCCAGTCTGGCCTCATGCCCTGCCCTGAAACCCTGAAACAGCCAATGGCAAAGGCACCCCGGGCACAGAGGCTTCAGATTGCTCGTCCCCTGGCACTCAGGGAGCAGTGGAAGGGTCCCGGCGCAGGGTCACTGCTGAGCTGTCACTGCTGCAGGTCCCCACTCCAGGTAACTCACATGGAGAGTCTCCCGCAGCCCTTTGCTGAGCACATGGAGCAGAGCCAGGCAGATAAAGCAGATGAGGTGCTGGGAGTGTGCTGGGGGTTGTTCAGGCCTGTCAGGGCTGTGTTTTGTTGACAGGACTGAGGGAGAAGTGGCTCCAAGTGCAGCCTTGTGCTGGTAACAGAGGTGGTGTCACTGCAGTGACCTCCCTGTGGGGATGAAGCATCACCTCAGTGCTGCCGCTGCCATCGATGGTGCCGTTTGCACCGGCTGTTTTGGGGAGTCCCTCATTCCATATGGGAATTCCCAACAAGGACAGGGTGTGCAGCATGGCTGGTCCTCACAGGATGATCTGGCGTGGCGGAGACTTGTGAAAGGATGTTTGTGATCTCTGCGTTCCTCGAGAGACAGCCAGCATGAGGCTGACATCCAGCCACACGAAATGGATTGGCAGCAGAGTTCTTACCCCTTCCTGTCCTGAGGAAGAACAGCCCCACCTCTGCTTCCAAAGGCACCCCGTGTTCCTGGGCTCTGCTGGAGCCAGGCCCAACATCCAGGCTGCTCTCACAGAACATCACAAGTTGGATTTTTGTGCGGTGCTCGAGACTCTGGACTACCTTTTCCCCTCTGAAATATTCAGAATCCATCTATTTTCAGTGTGTGTTTACAACTACCATCTCCTGGTGGGATTTTGAGGAAGCCAGGACATACAGGATATATGTGTTAGGATGTATGTCCACATGTGTTTCCTCTTGTACCATCGGGGTGATACGATGACATACACTTTTGGGGATTCCAGTTGAAATTCAGAAGAGTGATCCCTCCCATTTTGAAGTTAAGGATGTTTTTTTACTGATTTAATTAATGTAAATGAACAAATAGGTGAAGCTGATCTAGTGATCTTTAATTTCTGGATGTTGTAAAACCTTCTCTTGCAGTTATTATATCGAGACAATATTATATATACAAATATTCATATATACCTATAAGGTTGCTGGAATGTCTGCGTATATTCCAAATATTTGCACTTTTTAATGCAATTGAGACATTATTTTTCACGTTCTTGTAACTTTAAAAAAATACAGTTACCTAAACAATTGGACTAGGAGTCCAAAGTACTACAGTACAACAGGCAGGGAGGTAATTCAAGAAAATCGGTTGTGTATTTCTGCCTGTTTCTTTTATTTTTCATGCCTCATTTTTGTAGTTTAGAAGTGACTTAGTATCTTCATTAAATGTTTTTGGATACACTTGTGTCAGATACTTGAACTTCAGATACTCTGAAGCCTGGCATAATCAGGACTTGGTGACCAATTAGTGCAGTCCCACTAATGTTTAAGCTCCCGTTCTCATTACACACTCACTGCTGGCACTGTGTGTGAAGGAGAAATGAGTGCCCCTGATGTGCCATTAATGAGATTTGTCAGGGCTCCAGTTGCACTGGCTGCCAAACACAAGTGTTGTCACTTAGTGTATCAGTAATGGACTGACTTCAGGGCTGCTGGAGATACTCACAGGGCCTGAGTGTGGAACACAGATCTGCTGCAGCTCCAGCTGTGGGGGCGGCTGGGGGAGCCTCCAGGAGCAGGAGGGAATGGCTTGTTTGGGGTTCTGGAAATCAGGCTGGGTTTGGTGCTTAAACTGATCTGAAATCCTCCGGGGCTGGAGGTGAATGAACACTTGATTTATCATTTATAATCTAAATAAGTCTGTATAAACCAATTCTTTGGGGTGAGCCTAGTAACACAAACATGTCTGCACTGAACAGAGCTGTGAGCTCTGGGCCGTCCTTTCCAAGGCTCAAAGGGACACTGCAGAGAACCAATGTGCTGTTGTACCCCAACCCCAAGCAGACACACCTTAAATACATCCCCATTACTGAGCTCTGCTGCCTTCAGTTTACTTGGCAACTGAGGAAAGCAAAGTGAGTTCTGAAGTGTGGCTCCAGTTCCCTGTGGCAGGGCAGAAGTAATGCTCATTCGGGTTTTGGTGTTACTTCTTCCCACCTTTCTCCCTTCTGTTTTGTTTCAGGGGCTTGTTCTTTCCCCCTTCATAATCACTGTAACCAGTCTCTGTCCTGAAATCCACAGTATTTGTTTTTAAACCCATCCAGAATGGGAGGAGTTGCAGTTAGAGCAGTTACGTTTGGTCGTACACACTGGGGAGGGTTGGATTAGGGAAGTGCATTAAGAAGCCACTGGTTGTTGTTCTTGGATGCTCTGAGTGTGTTGTAGCAAGTCCTGGCTGGTGACTGGGCTTTTATTTTTCCTCTTTTTAAAATCTCATATAGTTAAAAATAGCTTTTTCATTGAAAAGAGTGGGGCAGGATGGAGAGGGGGAGAGGTTCTGGCAGCAGATGTGTGATCAGTTCCCTCCATACCTCCCTCAAACTGAGGGTTTGGGGTGAATTGTTGAAGAATTTTGCCCTCTGAGGGAAAACCCTCAGAAAAAAACCCTCCCCTGCTCCTGCTCGGTGTTGCCGAGCCCCCCTTGTTCCTTCAGGCTGAACTTCAGATGAGTTACATGTGGCCTGAGCCCCAGGCAGGTGGAGAGCACGTGTGGAGCAGGTCCTTCCTCAATCCCAAAGGCTGGGCAGCTTTCAAGGGCCCTTAGCTTGGCACAGAAGTCACTTTGTATGTTCTGAGTGTGTGCACTTAGGAAGTTGAGAAATCTTGGACAAGTGAGCAAACCCTGGATTAACATCTTGGAAACAAAACCTGGAGCCTCTTACTGGGTGTGTGTCAGTGACTGAATCCCCTGAGGGGGATGGACCCTCGTGTAGGCAGCCCAACCCTCTGGTTCTTTATGAAAAATCACTGAACATTAGCAATACCTGTAATAAATCAGCGTGCATTTAGTCTCTCTAGACTTTACCCTGATAATAAAGCTAAGAGGGAATAATTCCTGAGAAGACCTTTTTCCCAGGTGCCCAGCATCTCTCCCGGTATTCCAAAGTGATCCCTCCCAATCCTGTGCCTGGTGCTGCCATCTACTGCCGTCACATCTCGTGGTGCAGCAGGGACCAAACCACGGCTTTGCAGTTCTCCGTGGTGAAACCTGTGGTCCAAACTCCTTTGCCGCAATTACACCTCTGCACATTTGCCCTGAGACCCTGGGCTGGGGGTGCTGCTCTCCGGGGTCTGAAGTGCTGCTTCTGTGTCCAACACGGAGGGTTTGCACTGTGTGGGGAGAAGGCTCTGAATCCTGGAACTGTGTGCACAGAGAATTGCCTCAGCTGATATTCTGGCCAGGGAATAGCAGGTGGAGTGTCCTGTGATCTCAGAGCAGTTTGATCCTTGGTGATCTGCAAGACAAAACCCCAACAACAACAGTTCCTCATCAATGCACCTCTGGGTTTAGCCAGGTCTGTGTGACCCTCATCTGTCTGTGACTTGCAAGATACTTTCTTCTTGCAGGAGCAAACCTCCCCCCTCTCCCTCCATCCTTTGTTCTTGCCCTGCTCTGGGGATCTCTGAGAACCAGGTTTGGGCTGAAGAGCAGTTTTCCTATGGTTCATTGTGTAATGATGGCCACTCAAAGCAATTGCCTTCCCCTGGTTTTCTGTCAGTCTGAATGTCATGGTGACAATTCTTTTGGAGTTTCCTCCTGGAGGAGAGGAAAAGGGGGGGGGGTCATTTCATGAGAAGTGGGAGCTGTGGGTGACTATGTGAAAGATTCATGGGCTCCAAAATATGGTCTCATGGTTCCTGACATGACCTGGCAGAGTGAGAGGCTGATCCTGGAATGGCAGGGCTGTGAGGAGAAGAACCTTGAAGAACAAGGTGTTAATTCAGGGGCAGATTGAATTTCCCACCAGCAAAGGGGATTTTCTGTCTCCCGAGGAAAGGAAGCTGCAAGAATTACTTTGAGGGATCTCATCTCCTTTTAATCTCTTTGTGTTACCAGCTGTTAAAGACACAGGGAACTGCAAGTGTTTTTTGGATGATGATGTCAGTACATCTAATTATATAATTTCCATCTGCTGACTGGAAAGCTGGTGGAGAGAAGAGCTGAAGGAAGAGCATTAAAATACGTATCTGCTTTTTTTTCTTGCTGAAGGATCCACCACTCTAAAATACAGAGCTGGATGTCTAATGCTCAGGTTCTGTAGGAACACGTCTGTGTGTGCACACAGTGTTGCTGAAATCACACCTGACATTTTGAAGAGCAGTTCCCCAGCACAGGGACGTACAGTTGAATTATTTACTGTCCCACCCAGTTCCTAGAAAAGAATTAATTTAGGAAGGAGCAGAAATGTTGCCTGAAGAGTATCAGAGTCTGCTGCTCTGGCCCAGTCGTGAGGCAGATAAAAAGCAGTGGAACAGTCACTCTGGACTCAGCTGCCTGCCAGGATGTGCTTTTAATTTCTTCAAAAGAAATACACCCAGATACTCTTCCTAAATAATCCCCTCACATAAAAATTGTCTCCAGCAGTGGTCAAAAGTGGAACAGCTTGGGGAGGGCTCTCAGATCATGCCAAGAATAGTGATTTTTCTGTACACTCACTCAGCTTCCTGCTGGGTTTGACAATACAACTTGACATATTTTTGTGTTTAACAACTGCTGATGAATTTTTCTTTTGTGTGTTTAATTGAGTTTGAACCCACACAGAATTTCAGGCTGCACAAAGATGTGTTGGTAATTAATACCATAGCTCCTCTATGCCCTGGGTGGAGAAAAGGTGGGGATTTTTGGTGGAATTTTTTAGTTCATTTTCATCCTGTTGGGGCTCCTGTCCCTCAGTGAAGGAGAGAATGTAACTCCCTATATCCTTTTGGGTCCCAATCCTTTGGATTTTAGGATATGTCTGCTCTTTCCCTGGTCAGTTCATCTCCTTCCCAATGAAGATTCCTTATGTTCTTGCAGATTTTCTTCCCTTCTCTGCTCCTTTTCTGGATGTTTATTTATATTGAATTTCCTTTGGGGAGGAGGGGCTTATTTTGGTTTGGTTTTTTTGGGGTTTCCCCCCTCTTCATCCAATCCCTGACTCTTACGAAGTTCTACTGCAGTTCTTTGCCTGGAATTTGAGTTTTCATATTTTCCCAGTGTGAGAGTAGCACAAGTTGTTCTCTTTGGCTTCTTTTAATTCTCGTTATTTTGCCTTAACAATTGTGATGTTGTTTTAAATGCAAAGTTAAACCAAGGGCTGTGTCTGTGCTGGGAAGGAATCAAAGCAGGCTGAGTGATCTCAGGAGAGGCACTTAAGTAGCTGTAGTGTCTGTAGAAATGAGAGAGAATTAAAGGAACTAATTAAAGTGAACTGGAGCCCTGGATGAAACCCACACAGAGCTGCTCAGTGCAGCTCAGCCCGAACCTGTAGCACTTGTATTGATGGTAAAAATGGACAGAGAAATAAATGTTCCAATAGGGGTAGTAACCAGAGAACGTTAGACATTCTGAATGAAGGAATTGAATATTGGAGAACAGTTGATTAAGAAATTCTAGTAGCCAGTGAGTGTAATTATCTGTTCCCCACCCTGTGCATCAATGGTAATTTTATTTACAGGAGATCACACTAATGCTGTTAATGAGACTAAATCTCCCTCCTGTTCAGTGGCTGCTCTGTGTCCAGTATTTCATTTTTCTTCAGGTCACTATTCTGACAAACCCAAGGATGTTCACAGTCGTGTCACACTCTGCCTCTCCATTTTCCCTTTGTGCAGCATTTATGATCTTTGAAGATTCATTTTTGGATGTAAATTACCAGTTCAAGAGTATTAAAAGATAAATCTATTTAACGTCTCAGTTTTGCATTAGCTGATTTACTCTGAATTGAGAAATAAATTGGTCAGTCCCTTTACAGTACAGTAGAGATCTGGGGAGAGCAGTGTTAGTTTGGGGGCGTTTTGTTTTGCTCAAGTTGCCAACTGCAAACCACTGGTTTGAATGGACTGGAATCTGGTTTATGGTGTGTTTTTGGGTTCTATGTTCCTATTTAAGGACAGCTTCATGTATTGTGACTTTGTCATTTGTGTGGTATAACACACTCCTGGAGTGTATTGTACTCTCTGTATACTCTGAGTACTCCAGAGTGGTGACCCCACTCTCCTGGAGAATAGTTGGACCAATAAACCAAACCTGGTTTAGAATCTCTTTCTGTTGCAGTGCAATCAACAGCAACAAAGAATCAACACCAGCTTTGCTCTGTTGTAGGGTCCTGTTGCCTCTCTGCTCTGCATCACTTACCTGTCTGACACCTGGAGCTGGGTCTTTTTTCTCTGCTCCCTGTTTTATTGGCAGCTACTCAGTGAAGCTGAGCAGACAATTTCCTTGATGTGAAACTCAGGAGAACCAGGGGTGTTTGGCTTCCAGCTCTTTGGAGCCAGGGGATGTTGTTCTGTCCTCACCGTGTCACGGGAGATCTGAAAGTTCCTGAGATATTTTGAGAGGGTTAAGCATTGTTCTTTAAATTGTTCTGAAGAAACTTATAATTTGCCAAAATAATTTGGACCAAAGTCTTTTAAGAATAGTGGTATTTTCTATAATTATTAATAAACACAGAATCCCAACGGAAATCTGGTGCTTGTGCACTGGCAAGGTTGCAGGAATTTCACCTGTCTCTGCACTCCACTGAAATTCCACCACTCTGCTTTGGAAAGTGCTAAGCTGGTTTCGTTGATGTGATTTTACTGTTAAGCTTTTAAATATTATTGCTCTTTCTAAAGGTCCCTATAAAAGCCAGTCAAGTGAATTTTTACAGACTGTGTTGGTGGCGTATCAAAGCAAATACGCAGATTCAACCCTTTATAATAAAAGGTAAACTAGAAATATCTCCATACATTTAGTAAGACAGGATTTTTTTCTGTTAGATGTGTGGAGAAACTTGTTGTTGGGGCACTCAGTGATTTAACATGTGATTTAACATGCAGAGTTTGCTGCCATGATTGGGCACCCACTCAGTGTTTGTCGGGGGAGATAGGAATTTTTGGTTTCCTTGGGATCCTGCTGGGTGTCTTCCACCTTACAGCACCCTCGGATGGACAGAGCGTGGTGCCCTTTGGTTCGGGGTGATCCCTGGGTGGGTGTTGGTTTGGGAGCTGGACCAGATGATCCTGTGGGTCCCTTCCAACTCAGAATAACCTGTGAACCTGTGACTTTGAAAATCCATCTCTGAAGTTGGTTGGTGTCATGAGCCCTGTGTTCAGAAGCGAGTAAAGGATACTAAATCCAACTGAGGCTTTGCAAGATTTAATATTTTAAATACCTGAGTGTTTTTCGGAGAAGGACTTCAACGTTTTTGGAAAGTTTTCTGTGAAAGCTTTGATTTTGTCCCTCCTGTTGACTTTCCTTCAGTGCCAGCTTCAGAGTAGCTGCTGTTAAATGAGGGAGGCCTGTCCAGCTGGTTCTGACAGTGGCAGCAGAAATGGCCATTTGTTTTAATGTTCAGCTGTGGATGGAGCGACTCCACATTCTCAGGGCTCTGTGTGTGCACATCACCTCACAACACACTCCCTGTGCCCCCAGTTTGTGTCAGCAGCTCAGACTGTGGTTGGTGGGCAGCCCCCTGAGCTTGACACCCTGCTCTTCTGCCTCCCCTCTTTGGAAACAATCCTGGAGCATCTGTCATTGTTTCACACAATTTCCTGCAGAGCTGCCTGTGGCAGTTGCACTCGTTCTTTATTACCCCGGGGCTTTGCTGGCTAGAAAATAATGGCTCTGCCTACCTAATAGCCTAATGCTCAGCCTTCCCTGGAGAAGGGGCAGTGCAAAGCTGGGTTTGCTTTCTTTTTGTGCTGACCATGCAAACCTGACCCTCTCTGAGCTGCTTTTATTTGTGTTGTCAATGAAGTCAAGGGATTGCTGATGAATTTTCTTGCTGTTCTCCTTCCATATTCCCAAGAATGGCACTGACCAAGTGACATTCAAATATTCAAGTTCTGCCTTAGTACAGATGACACATCTGGTTGTGATTATCTTTTTCACAACCCCTTGTTTTTTTGCTTTGTTTATTAGTTTAGAGGCCCTTTATACTGAAATAAACTGTAAAAACAGTCTAAAAATGTGTCGCCCATGGATGCCTGGACTCTTCACATGCACACACAGCACCTCATCTGTGCATAACTATGGGTAGAGGGCTGTTGCTGCTGTTCTTTTTTACTAGATTTTTTTGTTAAGGAGAATAATATTCAGATATTTTTAGCTGAAACCCGAAATGCATATCCAGAGCTGCTCTTCTGTTTTGTAGCTGAATAAATCAATGTTTTTCCTGTAAATTTTTTCCACAGAAACCTAAAGAGCAGCAGTAAGAATTAATTTAAATTTCCTCAGCCGAATGGTATTGTTTCAAGATCAATGTGTGGTAAACACTTCACTATTTAGTTCATTTTGCATGTGAACAACCCCTTGGGGGTTACCTGTAAAACCTTCTGTGGGCTCGTTTGAAGAATTAAATTCTGCTTGTGTGGGTTGGTGCTGGAAAAGCCCAACCATGGACCCACTGTACCAGTCCACGAGCTACAAACACATTAAAAATCACAGAGCAGAGAAATACTTCACCACTGTGCAGGTTTTTGTGTTCCAGAGGAGATGGAAATGGAAGTTGGTGCAGGTGAGGGGACTGAGTGTGGTCAGTGGGTGGGTTGGGGAGCGCAGATGTGCCGCAGCAGCGCTGGCCAAGGCCAGCCAGGGTGTTCTGGTCTCGGGGAAATCAGGGGATGAAAAATGCACTTGGAATGTTCCAGTTGCAGCACCGTGTGCCTGGATTGTATGTGCTGCTTTCATAGTCCTCTGCCTCCTCCTCCTCCTGCCCTTTGATTCCTCCGAGTTCTTATTTAAAAAACACTTGAGCCGCAAATAATTTCAGAATCTCACATTCCACTGAAGCCATTGTAACCACATGATTGTTTAGAGTTATGTCCTTACTTCCCTGTCTGGCTGAATTAGGGTACAGTCTTCATTTGTACATTCCAAACTCATGAGCAGCTTCAAAGAGATTCTTGTCCCAGCCCAGCAGCCTCCCAGTGATCCTCCAGCTCTCTGATCTGAGTGTGCAATCCGAGCTCCATCTAAGACTGGGCAGCTTTTTTGGACTGTTTCCTGCAGAGCTCTGAGCTGTGTGTGCAGTAGGAGGAGGTGTGATGGGAGGGCCAAAGCAGCAGATGAGCTGCCTGGACGTTCCACTTGCAAAGCCCTTGAGGAATCCTGTGTGTGTGTGTCAATAAATCCCCTCCTGCACATCCAGCGCACCTGGACTGGGCACTGCTGCCACATCAAACACTTCCACTCATTGTTTGTGATTAATTCATTCATCTCACACCAGCCAGGCACCTCTGCAAACTTAAAACTTTCCCAATGTGGCATTAAATTCCAAAGGATGTTTGGTTTCCTCCCAGGATGAAGGGAGTTTGCTGCTTCCTCCCTCCCCTCTCTGTGACCTTTGCATTTTGGACAGGTGATTATTTGAGATCTGCAATAGATGTGTGTTTAGAAACATCAACCATCTCATCACAGTTGTGTTATTTCTTCTTTCTAATTGATTTCATGGGATTACTTTGCTGACAGGATGTTTGAATTTCAAGGAGCACTTCAAATATGTAGCCACGTTTTTAAGGTCTTAATTTAAATGACAACTTTGTGGCCAGGTAACATAATTTAAGTAAATATTTAGATTTTTCTTGCTTGCCACTTGCTCTGACCTAGTCTTCTTACAGATAGTATCATATTAAGAACCTTAACCATTTTTTAAATTAAAATTATATCTTTCACCAGGAGCATTAGTAAAACACGTACTAATGATTGAAAAATGTTATCTGAGCTGTTCCACCAGGATCACTTTAATATTGGGAGGGTGTTTGCTGTTGTCAGTAGTAAAGCATCAGCCTTTGTTACAGATTCTTTTGCAGGGAAATGAACCATTCCCATGTTCTCTGTGTGGCCTGTGGTGCTGCCTGGAGCTCTGACACGGGGCTGAGCTGCAGTTGCAGCTCCTGCAGCAGTGCCCAGCTGGAGCCCTGCTAAAGGTTTGGGGGCAGAAATGGTGCCTCCCACAGGAATTCTGGGACAGACAACTTGGACTGCAGCAATTACTGAATTCTTCTGTCGAGGGCTGGCAGCGAAGAAGCCAAACCCCAGGAAGTGGCTGAATCAACTTATTTTGGTGTATGTCTGATTTTACTTGAACTTTCCCTTTATTCTGCTGAGAACCTACTTAAAATATTGATACACTGGTTTGATACTAACAAAAAAGTCACTGATTTCTGAGATTTATACCTTTTTTTACTGTTGGCTTCAAAAAGAAAATGAGTGACCTTGCCCCAAGGTACAGGTGGAAGGGTCAAATCCTGTCGGTGTTTAATCCAGGGTGGTGCTGCTGCAGGGTGGGAGCTTTGAGCTCCCACACAGGTTTGGATGTGCCCCCGTGTGCCAAAGGAGCTGCTGCAGCACAGTGGGTGCAGTCTGTGCTTCTAGAGGGAAAGAAATCCGAGAGAAATGTGTTTCTTCAAGTGACCTAAATAATTCTCCTGGTCCCTGTGCTCAGCTGTGTTCCTGTGGCCTCGCAACATTAACAGGATCAGATAATATCGAACACTGGCGGGTGTTTTTTCATAATTATCTGTTTAACCTTGTGATTGAGGGTAATGGATCTTCTCCATCTGTTACCAATTCAGCTGAAGGAAAACTGGTTTGGCTGTTTGGAGGCTGTTGGTGTAACTGCTGATGGATAATGGTGAGAAGCCATTAATAATGCAATTAACTGACTTTGGATTGTTTTTAATAGTGAAAACTGTTGTTGAGGCAGGTCATGAATTCTGGGTCAAAAAACTCTGAGAGCTCTGCTGATTCTGAAGATGTTTTGCAGTGGTTTTGTGAAGGAATTTTGTAAATGCTGTTTCAACTTCCATATTCTAAAACTCGTCCCTGCACTTCACACTAATGAGCAGACTGGGCGAAGAAGCCAAGAAATTAATAAACCGTAGAAACTAAATTACCCTTTCAACCCTGAAGGAAGTGTTCCCTCGTACTCAGCTCAGGAACTGATCCCAGCACAAGGAAAACAGACCCTGCTAAAGCCATTTGCTGGCACTACCTTTGCCTTGGTATTAAATCTGTGTCGTTCTTTACAAAACCAGACTGTGCCTTGTTCCTAAATACTTTTCCTAGATTTAGATTTCTTTCAGACTTCCACATGTAATAAAATTTGGCTTCTATCTGAAGTGAATTTTCCCCCCCCCTCTGCTCCTTTGAATTCCCATGGCTGCTGGAAAATTGAATTCTTTCTGCTTTATGGAGAGAGGTTTAGAAATGGAAATTTTAGAGCTGACTCGGATCACTGTTGCACTACTTCCCATCAGCCTTGTGTTACAGAAGAATAAATTGTGAGGAAAAACGCAGTTAACTACGAAGCCCTCATGAGACACGTGTTTTTAGGTGCTTTTAAGTATCTTGATATTGTTTGGTTGAGAGAAAATAAAGCTGTGAAGAAATGAACCCCCAAGCCTGGCTGATGCTGGTAGAGCTTAAATTTGCAAAAATTACTGGATTCAGACCGTTTAAAGCAGATCTTGAGAACTCCTATTAGCAAAAGGAGGGAACTCTGGTCTCACTTTGGAGCTGTGTGACAAAGTAATTCTTATGGCTGAACGTGTCGTGTCTTCTCACAGACACGTGGTTTCAGTTTGATCATTGAAAGGTTTTCTCCTCTGGCCCCTTGGACTGTGCATGGGAAATACAGATGTGGAGGTTTTGAGGGACTGTTACAGTTGCCTCATTGCTGACACTTGTTGCAGTTTGCTGGATGAAGAGAAAAGGTTCACAGCTTCTGTCTGTCCTGTACTACTGTGACAAAAACCCTGACTTGGTAGGTTTTAATATTAATGAATGATAATTTTACACTTAATTTTACACTTAATTTGTCCATAAGGACTGTGTAACATTCTGTACTCTTGGGATACTTTCTTTTTTTTCTCTGAAAGCCTGTCTTAAATAAAAAATGTCTTAGCAGTGTCTTAAAGAGGGAAAATCCTCAGAGGATGGATAAGAAAAATGTAGAGATTTGGATCTTTACAGGCCACTGGAGCACCAAGAAGGTGTGAAATCCCTCTTCCCTCTGGTTAGTGTAGCTGTGGCTTGTGTTGGGAGTGGGACTTCTCTTCCTTTTTGAAGTCTGGGGGATTCCTGCCCAGTTCTGTTGCTGATGATTGGAACAGAGCAATATTTAATAACCTGAGGCTGCTGCTCCTGGTGATCTGGGTGTTGGATGTGGTGTGTGATCCCTGCTTGGCTTTTCTTCATTGGAATTCTCAGTGGGCTTTATGAAGTTGCTTTATAAACTTCATTTCATTGAGAAATGTGGAGGGAGTTAAGTTGTGTACTTAAGTCTAAGTGCTTGTGTTTGACCAGAAGTTCCGAAGATGAGATGAGGGTATAAATAATTCCCTTTCCCTGCTCCAGTCTTAGTTACACTGTCAGCCAGCCTGCCCTTCAAGGCTCTCATTTCTCTCAGTGAAGTGCCAATCCTCTGTTTTTGCAGAGATTCTCTGAATTCGTTCATTGATATATTCAGCATTTTCTCTTCCATGGGTAGAAATATGATTCTCACGTCATCCTGCTCTAATTAAAGGTGAATGTTGGACTCATTCCATGGGGGCAGTGCACAGTTCTGAGCCATCCCAGTGCTGGGCATGGCACTAACAAATACAGCTTTATTATGAACATAAATAATTGCTGACCTTAAATTAAATCTTAACTGAATAAAATTCTAGTGGCTTGCTTGCTTTGGACAAAGGCTGATGAAAACCCAGGTTTTTATTGGTTTAGTGGGGTGTCCCTGACGTGGCAGGAGCAGACCCTGGTGAGTGACACACTTGTCCTGTCAGGGGTGGGGGTTAGTGAAGCTGATCAGAGTCTCCTGGGAGGTTGTTTGTTGCCTGGCTGCTTTCCTGTCCCCCAGGTGTGCTGGAGCCAAGGAATTCCCATCCCCAGTGTCATTGGTGACCGTATGGAACTGTAGGATCATGGCACAGGGGATGTTGTTTGTAAGCAAACATCACTTAAGCCAGTTGCTCAGGTGCTTTCTTTAAGCTGCTGGGCCTCGAGCTCCTCTGAATCAGTAGCAGGATAATTTTTCCTTGTGTTTCCATTCTGTGGGTTTATTGCAGTGTCCTCCCTGCTGGAAGTGACAGCTCTGTGCTCTCTGTAGGTGTGTGAGGAGTATTTCATTGCTAAATACTGATTTAAGGCATTCAATAACTGGGACTTAACCCACCAAGGGGCTGCTGGGGTACAGTGTTGTTTGGGGGCAGGTTTCATTTCTGTTCCTCCATGTTGTGGGAGGCACAGAAAGGCAATTTCAGCAGTGACACAAGAGGTGCTGCAGCAGCATTGTTATTTCATCTCCTCTGTCAGGGGGGGAAGGTGCACTTAGCAGGGACTGCTCTCTGTAGGCAGCTCTTAGGAGAGAGTAACAAAATGAGACATCAGTGTATGAATGCTCTGTCTAACAAGCAGAGCCCTCAGCAGGAGAGCAGGGAGATCTCCTATAGCTTCTGACACATTCCCTGCTCTCGGACACACCACGGGATTTTCTTTGCAAATATATTCCCAACAAACAGCAGACTGCCTCTGGATCTGCAGTCACAGCGTTTGTACCTAAAGATGTCACCCAAAAACATGCCTGCAGTGTTATCCTGGGCTGAGAGACAGGAGGATTTTAATCTCAAAACCCCACAGAAATTTGTGAAGGTGCCTTTGCCCAGCCCTTGGTTCAGCACAGCAGAGGAGATTGGAGTCCTGGGGGGAAGAAATGGGGAGACTAGAAAACTGCATTTTCCATGAAGAGGAGAAAAGGGCCAGTGTGAGATGGAACGGCATCCAAAGCCTATTTTTTCTCTATTTTTTCCCCATTATATTTGAGGTGAGGAGTCAGGAAAGAACAGGAAGATGGAGTTCCCAGACTGTGATTCTGACAGTGGGAAGAGCCTGCTGTGTTAGGAAATTAAAATCTGGTAATAATAATTTGTATTGTAATCCAAAGATTAAAGGTATTTAAGGACATTTCAGCTTGATCGTGTCTGTTTCTGCTCTTACTTCTTATCAGAAAGGATTATTTTAATAAATTGAAGATTTGGGGACCTGTGCACAATGGAATATGGAGCTTGTGCTCCAGGGTTAACCAGGCAGCTGAAGGGCAGGTCTCTGCCCAGGCTTTTTTCTGTACGAGGGAATTCTGTATTTAGTAAACATGGAATCAGCTGGATTTGTTCTGACAGGTTTAATATACAGATGACAAGTGGGAGGAGAGATTTGGGCCCTCAAGGTGTAACACCCTGCTGAGCTCTGCCAGTGCACTCAGAGCCTCTCAACCCCCCCCAGCAATGACCCACCCAAACCCCTTCCCCAAAACCCCCTCAAATCCCAAACACAGCAAAGCCCCACTAACAGAACTGTCCACTGTCCACTGCACTCCACTGTCCAAAATGAGTAAATTGATTTTCCCCTTACTAAAAAGTATATTTTATAAGCTTAATATTTTCCTTTCTTCTGTGTCTCCTTGACTTGGTAGCCTATTTTACAGTTTATATTTTCTGCCTGCTCAAAACGTCAAATCCATTCACAATTTTGCTCTTAACTGGACTACTAAAATAATCTCTTTTAGAATAACTTTTAAAAATAGTTAACAAAAATCAGTGCTAAGAAAATACTCTTGACAGTGATGTTTGTAGCACTTTTAACCATTCTCATTGTATTTTGACCAGTTTGAAGTTTGCTGTTCCATTAGATCTACTGATTTGGGGCAAACAGTTACCTGTTACATGTTAGACTTAAATTCAGGAATGAAATCCAGGTGTGGATTTGACCTTCCAGACCTGGGCCAGGTCTGTCATTGTCCCAGGCAGGTCAGGGAAGGTTTCCAGACAGAATGAAGGACCTCAGGACCTCGGTGGTACCTTTTTGTGCCCTGTGTCTGTTGCTGTTGGTAAATAATGGTGTCTCTGATACTCAACACCTTCTGTAGCACCTGGAATCAGGCTCGTTTTACAGTGGAATTTGTTAACAGGTCACTGAGCATCGACAAAAAGGGGGTTGTTTTGCTGAGGTTAAATTGTGTGGGCAGCCCATGTACTGAGGGAAAGGTGAAATCATTTGCATTTGCATGTTCCTCAGCCTCATCCACACAAAGGGTCAGCACTAGAACCTTTACTCTCACTTTGCTCTTTGCTCTCCTGCTCACATCGATTCTCAAGTCCTTTTTTCTGGAATGGTCCAGTGAACCTCCTGCAGCAGCTGAAACAAGGGAGCCAGTCCAGAGCCCAGAGTTTGAAGAGGTAACAGAGACTCCTGCTGATGTTAAAAACAAGAGCACAGGAGATGGGTGTACAGCTCCTTTTCTTGCGCTTCCAGTTTGTAATGATGGTGTGAGACATTTTCTCTGGGCTAGACAGGAAAACTTGGATCCCGAAGCTGCAGGCGATGCTGAGGGACATCCCTGGGATTTCAGTCTCACTCACTTCCCTTCTCCCACATTCACTGGTGGCACCTGTGTTTTCTCTGGTTCTGGATTCTTCAGGAATGGGATGGGAACAGCAATGGCTGTAACACAGACTGGAGCTGAAATGTTCAGAAATTCTGGCAGCCTGTCAAGTTACCGGGCAGGGGGAGGAGGAACCAGAACTGGGAAGTGGTTGTTTATTTTTTTCTTCACCCTATAATTCAGTCAAAATTTAACAGTATTTAATTGAAAGCGTGGAGAGAATGTCTCTGACCTTGAGGAAAATCCTGCCAAATCTCAGTGGCCCCTTAGAAATAACGAAGTTTTAGGGGTTGTCTGAAAAGTTTTGTGAACTTTGCACAGTCCAAACACTGCAGAGGCATTTCAAGTCTTGCTGCTTTGCCTTCCCCCAGCTGAATTCATGGAGCTTTTCCTTGTGTTTGGGTTCGCTCCCAGTGCTGTCTGGGGAGCCTGGCTGGAAGGTCAGGGCAAAATGCATCTTTTTAATCCTTTTTTCAAGTGCTGTTTATTTGTGAGTTTGTTGTGCACTGCTGCTCAGTTGCAGGTATGGATATCTCTGCAGAGAGATGGTGGGGTTGGGTTTTTTTTTTCCCTTTTCATTTCCAGACAGAAACTTGTTCTTATTTCAAGGGGAACACTAAGGAGGAAATAATTTATATTAATTATAATTTCTGTTATACAATTACTTGGTGAAACTGAAAACACAAAGTTTTGCATTAGGCATGAGAATAATTATTTTTCCTTCTCATGATTAGTTTTGAGTTGTGCTCTTGGAAGGTACTTTCTTTAGGTTTCAGATAGTTTGTTTATCTTGTGTCTATGTAAATGTTTAACATACAACAAATCTTGGGCTGATGTACAGCAATAATATTTTCCTTTCATGTCTATTTATTTGACCCTCGTGTGGTTTCAGGAACTGTTTTTAGCTTATCTGAAATAATTGTTCTTTTCAGGCTCTTTGCTTGGTTTAGCTGCTTATAGAAGGGATGAAGTCCTTGGTGTATTTCCAGATTCCCTTTATTGTTTAAACAGGGAAATCTCACATTCTTTCTGATGTCCTTCAAGATTTTGTGGCAAAGTAACATGTCCTGTCCCTTTTTTATTTGGTGAGTCTGTGAGTGGTTTTAGCAGGCAAAACTCCTCAATAGGTTGGAGTTTCCCTCCCTCCCCTTCAGATTGTGTTGCTGGAGGTTCCTGGGTTGGGATATTGTCCCATACCTGTGTGACCCACCTCAGTGATGGTTTCCTTGGCTGCTGGATCTGTCTCTCCCTGCCTTTGATACCAACTTGTTTCCATGTACCTCCCAGAGAAATGAAGTCTTGGTCTTTGTACAGGGGTACAGTGTGACTGCATTTGCTAATCTAATTTGGCAAGAGGAACCGAGTCCTGATTACAGCAGACTAATCCTCGAGGAGGTTATTACAGAACCTGAAATTTGGGGCTTTCCAGTCAATAAATGAGAGGTAAACCTGAGATACCTGAGATACCCAGAGACTGAGGGGACACAGGGGAAAGCCTGTAGAGGCAAGAGAGGAGCGGTAGGTAAGTGAGGACTAAAAATAACACAAATTACCATCATTACGTGGGACCTGCAATTGTCATTTTCAAAAAGGAACTGTCCAGGATATGATTGGGAGCTGAGCACTGCAGAACAGAGTGAATACGGCTGAGTGAATTGTGCATCTTGTACTTCACATCCCTGCTAATGCAGTTCCTGCTCCACTCCTAAATGTGATTTGTGTGCCACCTGTTTCGACTGCAGTCGCTCTCCAGGGACATCAAATGGGAGGCAGCATGGAGGAGCTAAATTATTTGGAGAGGATTCAGTGATTGACTTAAATGTAAAGGGATTAATTGGTCTCTAAACTAGTCAATTAAACTGTACTCCGAAAGTGGAAAGATCACAAATGCATGGCAATGAATAAATTAATGCATTTTCATGGGGTTCACATTTTCTACGTGTTGCTTAATTTGTTTTGAATCATAAAATTTATTCCATTAATTGTGATCATGCTGCATAATGGACGCATGTGAAATCATTTTGTGCAGCCATCCCCCTAAAGGACAGCTGGTAGCAGGCTCAGACACCCTTGCAGTGTGCGTTAGGAGGTGTTTACAGCTTTTCCAGCCTCTTTCACAGACCATGCAGCAAAGGAGAACAAATTTTCCCTGAGACCAGGCTGTAAAATGAATGGGGTTCAGGGCTCTGAAAAATCTGGCTCCGTTCTGTGTCACTCACTGAAGCCTGTGCTCTTCAGCAGGAGTGTGAAGGACATTTCGTGCTCAGTCCTTGGTGCCTGAGCGAGGTGTGCTGGGCAAAGGAACAGAGAGAGGTGGAGGGGCTTGGCTTTGCTTTGTTGGTTTGGGATTATTTTATGGTTTGGGTTGGGTGTTTTTTTTCCCACTCAGTCAAGGTCTAGTTGGGTGTTTTTTCTGTCCTTTTGCAGCAGTGCTGTTCTCCTGCCATGTTGAAGAGTTCAGCTGCAAGACCTGCGAATATTAAAGCTCTCCATCAAGATTTATCTCTCTTCATGATCTGTAGTTGAAAATACTGGGTTATTATCATGGGTTTATAATCATGTCGAGGTAGCAGAAGGTTTGGTTTGTGGCATAAACGAACATAAAAGGGAGTCAAGTCTTGTAGCAGTGACAAATGCTGTTTGCAGTTGTCATTATTAAATGGGGGTCAGGTGGGCAGAGGTTGCCCAGCTCACCTGTTCTAAGAGCACAGCACCTGCCTCACTGCAGAGCTCCCAATGCTGGTGTTTATTTGCCAGAAAAGAACTAAAAATCGGTTTGTACTGAAGAAATGGCTACAGGGACTTTAATACCTGAAGAGTCTGAGTTTCTTTTTCAGCCTGTGTGAATCTGCGACGTAAAACTCATGATAGAATGTTTTACTTCTCCTTTTCCCTCCTTCCCCATGGTCAGCGCTGCTTGAAAGCACAAATCAAACCCACCTTAACAGTTTTTAGATCTTGAGAATAATAATCTTCCTCTTATGTCTGTGTTGAGCAAACTGAGTAACCACAGTCCCCCCTGTTGATGTATTTGCTTTGTGAATGAAACCCATAAATTTAATTTCATCTACAGTGAACTTAATGACAACAAAGTACAGGCATGTGGCCCTTCTTCCCCTTGGGTTTGCTGGGCTTTTTTTCAGGAATATCCTCTCTGAATGGCCTTAATCCAATGTAATGCTGCAGTGGATAACAGCACTCAGCTTGCAGGGGAGAGGGGCATTAACCTACATTACAGGCAGCGCAAACAAAGGGGTGGTGCAGGCACCTCTGATGGGCCCAGGTTTATTTTTATCACTTACACGTCAGAAGGGTGCTCTGGTTGTTAACTGTGGTGACAGAGCCTGGAGAGCAGCTCTGGGACCCAGAGCAAGGAATTTAAATGTGGAGAGAGCAGCTGAACTGGAGTGTCTGAGCCTGGGTGTTGCTGTTACCAGGCCAGTGCTGCTGGACTCAGAAAATGGGAAACAGGAAAATGAGCTTCTGTGGTTCTGCTGGCTTCTGTGAGATCTCAGTTTTCTTTATTTTTGAGACCCATTTTTATGATTTATTTAGAACTGACTATCTCTGAGGATTTTGGACACACTCATTTTAAAGCTCAACCCCTCCCCAGCTGTGATGTGAGCAGGGGTGTGGGAGTGCAGTGACTGGGTCTGGGTCACTTGAGCAGCCTGAGAACCCTCCCGTGTTCATGGATTATTTCCCCATGTACTTTATACCTTCTAGTCAGGGTTGTAGAGCCCTTGGCAGCTGGTTCTGTTCTGATGTTTTGATTTTTAGGCTTGCACAGCACTGGGGTTGTTTCAGCTCAGTATTCCCACGTTATCTGTACAGAGAACAGCACATGTGTTATATAAACAACGTGCCCTTTTAGACTTTGCATATGTAATTACAGAGTAGCCCTATGGAATACATACATACAGCAGTGCTCACTCAGGGGACTGGGGTGTTCAGGGAATCATTTGAACAAGTGATCAAAGACCAAAGCCATTTCAGGCAAAACAGATTAGCAAATGCATTACATTTTTAGCTCTCAGAGCTCATTGTGGTGTAACTCAAGACAGAACTTAGGTAATTTTGGATAATTTGTTACCAATAAAATTCAGTATTATCCCATGTTAATGCTTTTCTTCAGTGTGCAGTGTGGAATCAGAGCAAAGATTGGTGACTGACTTACTTGTGGCTTTGGGTGAATCTGTGTGACAAGGGCATATTAAAAGAATTGTCTGCTGTGATTAGTGAGGGACTGCTAATGACTTGTGGCTTTACTCCTGGAGTGCTGGTAATTTATGAAGATGAAGCTCCTAATGCCAGTGTGGTTTGATGCTCCTGTGTTACCTGAGTGGTAAATTGCCTTTTTGTTTATGTGCTGGACTGGATTCCGTCACTAACCTGACCTTTAACTCCCAACCAGTGCAGTTGTGGTGTGAGATTGAAAACTGCCCTGACTTAATTGGAATAAAACCCATCGCCCTCCAATCACCAGGGTGCAGCAGCTGCACCACACAAGGACTAATGGCAAGGATAACATTTTTATTCCTGGAAGCATCTTTCCAAGGGGTAAAAGGAACCTTTCCCAGAGCTCTGTGGGTGTGTGACCCACAGATGGATCGTTCCAACTGTGCCAGCCCCCGGTTGTGAGTCGAAGTAACTGATCACTGTGTTACCCCTGAGAAAATTGCCAAGGAAAGCCTAAATTTAGGGAGGGACCAGGGTTGAAACTTGGCAGTGCTGAGCTGTTAAGAAAAGGTCAGTTTGTGCCTGAGGCTCCAAAAAATGGCACAGTTGGTTGGCGAACCTCCATCAGCGCCAGTCAGGCTCCTGCCCCAGCCTGACACTATTCGTGTTCCAAAGGAGGTTTGCTCAGCCCTGATTCCTGGAGCACAACTTGCTCCTGACAGGTTTGAGGGGATTTTATGCCTGTCTGCTATGGAATAAAATGCTGAGCCTAACAGCTCAAAGAGAGGGCTCCTTTGGAGATTCCACATGGAACTTAGCGTGGAACTTCTCCGTGGCACATGAATAAGTTACGTGTCATGTTGGATGTATGACCTTATCTGGCTGCATTCCTGTTGAGAGAGGATTGGATCTTTTAGGGAAATGAATTTTCCTAAGGGCCCATTTCAAACCCTGTCACAGTGATTCAAACAGGGAGAGAGATGATGGAGGGGTGATAAAAGCAGGGAGTTTAGACTCTTTATGTGCAATATTTCTTGATGCTGGCCTTTTGAGTGTGCTGAAGGCAAGTAATAATGCATCCATTCTGACTATTTTCTAGTTAATTATGATTAATTTTGTAGTTATCACCAGCTGGTGCTATTGTTTTCAGAATACCTGGTAATACTGGTACACGTATGAGCAAGTTCCTGATTTTTAAGGACATATATCTTAGGAGACTCAGGATTTCCAGTGAAAAATGTATGTTTTGGCATTAATCTGAAAATAACTTTAATAACCTCCGTGTTTCTGTTTTAAGGTCTATATCCTGTATTGCAATACAGGTCACAACAAACTGTGTGTTTTCTAAGTAAGGCAGGATCCAGTGTCTCATCACAATGAATTTTAATTCCGAATGAGTATAATAAACTTAGAGAATCACTTTTTGGTCCTGACATTTTAATACTAATTCAAAGTAGTTGCAGTTCTACATCAGCACTGTTCTGGAGTGTGACACAAATGTTAAAAACCCAAATTCACTCCGTAATCATTGTTGCCTTGAGCCACACGTGGTGGTGCAGTGCTGGCTGCTTCACTTCCCACTCCTCTGCCAGGAGGTCAGTGTCAACGTGCTTTGGGATTTCACTGCAGAAATTTTATTTCGGAGCTCTGTGAGCCCTTCTTTGTTTTGGTCCATTTTATCTGGTATTGATTAGATTCAGCAAAACCCAGATTATTTTAAGAAATTATAATTATCACATAAAATGTTAAGTGATCTGAAATTCTTTTGGGGGGACGCTACCACTGTTCATCTGCCCTTGGCTGCAGATGGTGTTTTTTCTCACCTGATGTGCCTTGAACATTGATGAGTTTTTAGTTTTGGTGGGTGGAGCTCAGCAGTGCTCGGGGATTGCTGTGGTTTGATCCCCAGGGATGTCCTGGCCCATTGGCAGAGCAGGAATCACGTACAGTTGTTTTGGGTTGAGCTCTCAGCATGCAATGTTGACTAAAACGCTGCATTGCTGTGCTCTGACTTCAGCTGGTTTATTTTTGTATTGGCAGATGTATTGACCAACCTTTTGTGCCATCTGTCACTGTCCCATTTTTCTGCTCAGTTGTGTTCTGGTGGATGTTATCCCTGATCCAGGGGCTTTCAGCCTTCCTGCTTTCACTCCATGTTGCCTTTGGAATTAACTGGTATCAAGAGCAGGATTTATCTCTGGATGCAAAGAAGGGAACTGCATAGCAGTGGTCATGGCAGCCTCCTGATTTAGTTATTCAGGGTGTTGTGTATTTGGGGTTATTTCTTCAGGAGCCATCAACAATTTAGGAATGACATCAGTTCATCTTCAGAATCATGAGGAGCAATTTTAGCTCAGAACAGCATACTCTGATAAGCCACATTCTGTGCACGTGTGCAGCCGGTAATAAATCAATGCATTTCCAAGCTCAACATGCAACACTTACTTGATATAAAAAAATAAGGGGTTTTCTTGTGAATGTCTGTGAGAGATTTTCACCTATTATGGTGTAGTACTTCACTGAGCATCACAGGAGTAAAACTGCTGCTTGAGTTGTACATGGAGGGAAATCTCACAATGTCAATGTGCTGGGGGAGCTCCTCGAGCATTTAAATTAGCCATTAAGAAAAAGCAAGCTAAATATAAAATAATAAAACACTGCTTTAATGTGCTGTAAAAATATGCTGATTTCTTTATGGGTGTAGGTGTCAGGGCAGGGAGGAGGCTCCCTGCAGAAGCTGTGAGGCAAAGCTCAGGGTTCTGCTTCCCTGAACCGTCACTGTCACTTACTCACAGCTTGTTTTTCTGTTGTGGACATGGACAGGACCATTCCCCCAGCAGACACCTGGTGCAGGTGTTGTTTGTGGGGAGGTACAATGTCATTGCTGCAGCCCCCCCTTCACTCTGGGGGTGTTGGTGCTGTGTCCATGGGAAGGATAAACCTGGCAGGTCATCTTGGACATAATTCCATACAAGGGGAAGGCTGGGAGGTTGTGGAGATGGGACCGGGGAGAATCCTGTTCCCGAGGCATTAGCCTTGGCAAGGGGCTTTGTTGGTGACAACCGGGCGAGTGTTGAGATAATAAGTCTTTAACGGAGCAAGTGTTGAGATAATGTTATCTAAATGCTTGCTGTGCTGTGAAACTGTTATCTTAGTGCTTTGCTCCACCGCTGGAAAAACACTAAGGGCAATTAATATTTATACCGAGTTTCTGTGTGTACATCTCATACATTAAAAAAAAAAAAAAATCCAGCAGAATATGTGAGACAACATATTGGTTTATGAATACAATTATTAAAAGACCTAGTGGTTCTGGGAATTGATGTTCTCTTCCCCTGTCTTTTTATTTCTTTGAGGTGGGGAAGAGAGAGAGATAACAAAAGAAAGAGACCAGGAGTCGTTGCCAAAGTAATATGATTTAATCTGCAACTTGGCCTCCTGTATTTGTATTCTGTGCCATGCAGAAATCACTGACTTTGGGCAGAGATGGCTGCAGAAACAGGGATTATTTTCCCTGTGTAACCGGGTATCAGATCCCCTCGTGACACAGAGTTGGCTGATGGACATGGAGATGAAATGAGTGGCACCCCTGGTTTGAGCTGGGGATCCTTAGCCCTGGGACAAGCTCCAGGTGGAGCAGGGCAGTGCCCCGGCCTTGTCTGCAGCTCCAGCACACAGAACCTTCTGGATCCAGTGGCCAGGGGTGAATGTTTGGAGTGATGGAGCACCAGGCAGGCTCGAGGTTGGTGTCTCCAAGATTTTAGTGTGAACCTGGCTGTGAGGGTCCCATCCCAGTGCAGAAATGGGGTCTGTGTGCTCCCTCCCGTTTGTTGGGAGGTTTTGTATCCAGAAAACTCTAAAGTTGTCCACGTCTGGAAATGCTTTCCTTTTGGGTTTAGTTGTGGTTTCTGCGAAACTGGTTCCTAATTACGCTGTGTTTCTTGAATGTATATTGTGAACTACGAAGCTGTGCTTCTGAATAACTGATCAGCTTGGGCAGGGGTCGCATTCCAGCTGCTGGGCAGGGAGTGTGAGATGGGTTCCTTCCAGGAGAAACGAGTGCCTCCTCAGTGTCGTGCCTCTCAGGCTGAAGGGCCACTGCTTGTGAGACCGGGCAGGTCCTGCCTGGAGCAGAGCAGCCTGTTCCAGGGAGCGCCAGGGAAGGCCCTGCCTGTGCCTCTTTCTGGGGGTTAAGAGATTTTTCTTTGGAATGTGTGATTTCCCCTGAGGGCCAGAGAATGTGTCCTGGCCCTTTTCTTTGCTGTCCCCGGTCTGCTCTGCTCTCTGGGGTATGTGAGGAAGGTTTCTCTTCTCACACAGATGCCTGGCCAGCCCTGCCCATCCTGAATTGCACCATGGGCTGTCCTAAAGGAACGTGCTGGAGATCTGGGCGCTGGGAGAGCACATCATTCCTCTCAGTTAAGGAGGATTCCACTGAGCACCGGCCAGAATTCAAAGTCACTGTGTAGTGGAGCACAGGGTCTGACTTCTCTAACATCAAAGTAGGCAGCCTTTCTTCTCTCCAGACTTCTCTGGGGATATTTATTTCCAGACTTCTTAAAAAGAGGTGATTTTCATACTTGTTCCAGTGCTGTTGACTGCAGGGGTGTCCAGGTGCTGCCATCTCCTGCCCAGACCCTGCTGTGACCTGCTGCTGTCCTGTTGCTGTGGACAAATTTAAAGGAAATTGGTTTATTATGCTCTCACTCTTCTGTTTCAAACGTGCCTTTTCATGCCCTCCTTTTTGTAGTCCACGTCAAACACGTGAGTTGGTCTGACTGTTTCCTTGCTGCCTCTTCCCTGAGATCACGTAATAAAGCTATTTTGGGGTAACTGTGAGGTGAGGGCCTTCAGATCCCAGCCTTAATTTTGAGGTGAATTAGAGCAGCAATAGAATTTATTGGTCATAAAATAGAATTAATTGTACAGTCAGTGGCTTTATGGACAATCCTTATAAAGTACAGGAGAGTAACAAGAGGTTGCCAGCAGCTCAGAGGCAGAGGAGGGAGCTCAAGCTCCTCTGCAGAGAAATAAGTCTAAAAATACTCATCTTGAAATTGTTCTAAAAATAGAATGAATATGTACAAGTACAGGATTCTCAAATTCTCACTTTGTTTTTCTAAGGGACCTTTAGTGTCAGTCTTGGCATCTGTTCCCCACTGCACTTTCCAGGTGTGTAGGGTAGGAGAAATACTTTGGAAGCCATTTCACTGTCTTTCTGGTGGTTTCTGGTGTATTTTGAGTATCAGGTAGATCAGAAAGAGCACAGATCGTGGAGTGACTTCTCACAAGCCCCTCAGCTGCAGTTTTTGAAGTAGGTTGAAATAAATGTAAATTAAATAATAAGTCATCGTGGTGCTCTGATGTGCTGTGGATGTTCTGCCCAGCCCTTTGTGAAGCCCTGGACAGTTGTGCAGGTTGGAGATGCTCCAGGTGAGGCCTCGGTGCCCAGGGAAGGATGGGCAACTCTGAGCCTGCTCACGCTTCTCCACTGGGGTTTTATCCGCAGATCTGCCTCACATTGGTAGGGAGAGTGATTCCTGCAGCTTGGTATGTCAGGAATTGTGAGCTGTGCCACACACAGGAATGTCAGGAGGCTGGGAGCACATCCCACAGTGGGACAGAGCACAATGTGCTTGGAATAAAATTCTCATTTGTTACTCAAGTAAACATTTTCCTCGAGATCTGCCACGGGCTTGTGAGGAATGGAGGAAGTCCCCAGGCCTGGATCTTTATTATTTTTAGTCTTGAAAGCTGAGTTTATGGCAGTGACTGGCACCAGCATCTTCCCTGGCAGAGGCAGGTGAGGGATCCCAGGAGGGCACAGGGGGCTCAGAGCTGGACACTGGGAGTGTTTGTGCCAGCAGGAACAACAACTCCTTCAGCTCTGAAGAGAAGCAGTGCTGGAGGGAGTGAGTCCTTTGGTCTCTTTCCGACCTGAGCATGGTTTAGTTTGGATCCAGTGCCAGGAGTGATCTATCTTCCACTAGTGCAGTCTTCATTTCTGGGTGTGAGCAGTAATATTCATCACTATTATTCTTTAATCTGACATTTAAAGATTAAATGGGAAGTGACATGAGCAGATACTGTATTTGTGTATTGTATACCTTTTCCCCCTGGAATTAGTTCTGTACACACGGTTTGTTCATGCCAGACCACTTTGAGGAGACTTGAAAGGGTCCCTGTGTGGTCCCAGAAGGTGATTTTTCCCTTCAGTTCAGTAACAGCTGAGCAAGAGCCACAGTCAAGCCCTGCAGGAAGATTGCAGAATCCAGAGGATTTCTGTGTAATATCCTAAAGACCGGGGCTGAAAATAACCACTTTACAAATAGCTTTGCTCTCTGCTTTGGAAAGGCTGACCTGCTGCACATGAACTCTGCAGACGTTATCCCCACTTGATCTCAGACCAGATTTCTCAGGAGTTCTTTATTTATTAAGACTTTTTTTATATTAAAGGCTATGATACTGTGTGAGGCAGGTAGTGTGCTTTGATTAAATAATTGGTCTTTGCTTTAATTCTGTGTTTCTTGTATGCACAGAAGTCCATTGTTCAGGGAGTTTCAGTACATGAATTGGTTTGGTTTTCCTCTTGGGGTGAAATAGCTGGATAGAAACACATACCTGGAATCTGTGCCGTGTTTTGTCCCAAATCCTCTTCCCTCTCTCCCCACCCATGTAATGATCAATTTACTTAACTCTGAGACTGGTGACATTTCTTTCCTTTGTGAAAACTGAAATCTAATGAAACCTTTTATTTTGTGGAATTAAATTATTGCCACAAAGTACTTCACAATCCAGGGTGTCAGCACCAAGGGAGTGTAGTTGTTACCTGTCACTTAAATAACCTTTACTCCCCAGAGTTTTCTCAGCTGACCATTTTCTTCAGGTCTGTTTTTTTCTGTGGTAGGATTTGAGGCTCACAGAAGAGTTGTTCTGCACAGTGTGTGGAATCACTCTGGGATTTATTAGGGCCTTTGTTTAGCAACAACTGGCAGTAGTGGGGCAGTGGGTTGACTCAAGGACTGGATTCAGTGGTTACAGTTGTCTGTGGCTTTTCTTTGGTGAAGGGAGTGAGAGCTGTCTCCTACAGCCCAGACTCCAGTAGGGTTCACTCCAAATTAAGTTGCGTCATCAGTGGTGAATCCATAGTTCACCTTAGACCACTGTCAATGTTTTGTAACACTCATATGCTTTTATATTCTTCAGTGCAGGTTCTCAGGAGGTGTGATATTTGTGTGCTTCCATATTCTTTAAAGAGAATTCTCAGGAGGTGTTAGGCACATCTTTCAGGTGCCCTTTTTTCAACTAGGAACTCATTGCTGACTGAACTTTGAAGAATTTTTCAAGACCTCTGTTTTTACTACTTGAATGCTGGTTAAAATCCCACTTGTTTGTGCCGAATTCATCAATTGAAACAAGTAGAGAAACACATCTGTGCGATATCAGTTCTCTGTCCTACACAATTACCAGTTGGATTTGGCCCCCAGGGCTCTGGAATCACACCCCAGGGGTCATTAGCCCGCTAATAACCCCTTTTCTCTTGCAGTGAACACTTGTCGTGTGCCTTCACATTCTTCCTGCACGGGGAAAGCAACGTGTGCACGAGTGTGGAGATCGCTCAGCACCAGCCCATCTACCTGATCACCGAGGGCACATCCACATGGCCCAGTCCTCCCCCTCACCTTTCCAAGGTATGTGAGGGCACATCCACATGGCCCAGTCCTCCCCCTCGCCGTTCTAGGTTGGAGTTGATGATCTTCAAGGTCTTTTCCAACCTTATCAACACTGTGATACTGTGATTCCAAGGTATGTCAGCAGCACATCCACATGGCCCAGCCCTCCCCCAGGGGTCTCTGCTCCTCAGGGGAGCAAAGGAGCTCCTCACAATGGGGCTTTTTGTCCTTGGGGACTCCTGCAGGCGAGGAAAAGGTCCTTAGGATTTCAGTGTCATAGATGCTCATTAACAGTATGGGAATTTCAGAGCTATCTACCTGATAACGTTGTTTTTAAAGGTACATTCATATCATAAATAAAGCAAAGAAATCAATCATTTTTGTTTTAAAATACTTTGTATTTAGGGAAGTGAGTGCATTGTTTTTCTGACATGGACTCAAATCTGTAGGTCAGTCCTCTGAATACAAATACTGACCTTATCTGACTTGGGAGTGCTTTTCATTCACACACTGTCAAGTGTTTACTGTTTTATTTAAAATAAAGGGGGGCGTGGGAAAAAGTTTCAGAAACAATAAAAAACTTGAAGCATCTGTCACTGTTCATTTGCCACTGCAAGAAATTAGAGTTTTACAGAATTAAGTTAATGGCTTATTAAATTCACGATGCAGTCTTGGTGTGATGCTCTACATAAAAGAAAAACACTTCAGAATTTGGAGTCACTGAGTTTTGCTGCCTTTACTGCAGTCTGAAATCGTAATTTCAAAGCAAATAAAGAAGAAATCTTTATAAAGAAGTTAAACATATAGTATAAAAAACACCCAGAGACATATAAAAAGATCATTTATAGATATGTTAATTTATAGAAACTTTATTGAAAAACATTTTGTTTCGAAATGTAAAGGCACTTAAATCACAGAAGATGTTATTCTAGCAGGCTAAATTCATGACTCTCTCAAATCAAACATGACTAAAAGCAAAATTGAGTCTGAATGGAAATACCCATTGTTGAACAAGCAGTTTTCTGCATTTGTCATGACTGCATCTTCATGGGTTGTGATCTGTCCTTTTTCATGCTGAGGAGTCTCCTGTTCCTGTCCCCCATTGCTCCTGTCCACACTCATCCCTTGCCATAGGGACTGTCTCACCACACTTGGGTTGGTGGAGATTCATTCCCTGGGGGAATTATCAGCCTGAGCTGCCAAAGGGTCCCTTTTTAGCTGAGCAGGAGCTGAGCAGGAGCAGTGCAGTGATTCCCAGCCTCACCAGGCTGTGCAGAGGCTTTCTCTGGAGCCAGATGCTTCCATTTGAAGGGGGATCAGAGGTGCTGCTCCCAGCCAGAGCACTCCTGGAGGGCCTGGTTTGTTCCCTTGCAGTGCTGGTGAGTCCCTACGGCCTGAACGGGACCCTGACGGGCCAGTCGTACAAGATGTCAGACCCAGCCACGAGGAAGCTGATGGAGGAGTGGCAGTACTTCTACCCCATGGTGCTGAAGAAGAAGGAAGGCATGAAAGAGGAGGAGGAGCTGGGCTATGACAACGATTTCCCCGTGGCAGTTGAAGTCATTGTTGGTAAGCTTCAGTATTCTGCCTGAAGGATTATTTTCCTTCTCATGATTGGGGAAAAAAAAAAACCAAACTAATTAATCAGAAACAGCCATTTTAATTTTCCCATATTCTCCTGTAGCTCTCTTGACACTGGAACATCTGACTAGTTATCTTGCCTCAAGCTTTTGTACTCCCTGTATCCCACATGCTATTATTCACTGCACTGAGCTCCTTGTTTCAGCTCTGTGCTGCTTAGAGAGGGTTGGATGTACATTAACATGGCAAGTCCTCAGCTCTTCTTTTTTCAGATAATAACTTTTGTCAAAATGACATTGGGAGCAACTGGAAGTAGCTGGGGCTGCTGGATAATACCAGGTATGTCTCAGCTTGTGGTTTTCCCTCTCTCTGCAGGTGGTGTGAGGATGGTGTATCCTTCAGCCTTTGTTCTCATCTCCCAGAGTGACATCCCCGTGTCCCAGAGCGCTGCCAGTGCTGGAGGCCACATAAATGTGGGACAGCAGGGGCTTGGAAGCGTGAAGGATCCTGCCAGTACCTGTGGGATGCCACTCACTCCCCCCACCTCTCCAGAGCAGGCTGTTGTGGGTAAGCAGGGAACCTGGGAGGTGCAGGATTGGTGTGTGGACAGTGGCAGGTGAGAGACAACCAATGGTCTGAAAAGTCGGGGTCTGTGGCAAATGAAAGCCAAAGCTTAAAACACCCTTAAACAGAGCTTGGTGAATTCAGTTAAGCTCCATTTTCTCTAAGTGTGGTGGTGGAAATACCTGAGGCTGTGTTCCAGCAGTGGTTTAGGCAGATTTTGCCAATTTATGAAATGTTGGTTTCCTTGTTGTGATGGAAGGTGTTGATTCTTTGCGGTACAAGAGTCCAGCGAATTTCCTCTGAAAAAGGGAAATTCAGGTTTGATGCAGAAAAGAAACCCTGCCCTGAGAGGGTGGGGAGGCCCTGGCACAGGTTTCCCAGAGAAGCTGTGGCTGCCCCTGGATCCCTGAGAGTGTCCAAGGCCAGGTTGGAGCCCCCTGGGACAGTGGAAGGTGTCGCTGCCTGTGGCAGGGGATGGAATGAGATGGGCTTTAAGGTCCCTTCCAACCCAGACTGTTCTGGGATTCTATACAAGAGTCTGTGGCTCTTTTTGTAAAGGGCAGAAATACAGCTTTAACAGAGCAATTATTTCAGTCCATGCCCATCACCCTTTCACAGGATGCCACTGGCTGTGTCCTCTCTGTTCTCCCTGTCAGGTGCTTGTATTACTTGACACAATTCCTCTCCCAGCTTCCTCAGCCTGTGAATCTTGATGCAAAGCCAAAGAAAACAGGTCATCATTGACTTGATTGCTGTTGAAAAATGTCTGGATTCACTTGTCTGTGAATGGTACCTATAGCTGAAGACAAAGTGTTTAGTATTTACTGCTAATAATGCAGAATGTGAGATGCAAATTCTCTTGCAAGAGTGTTTTTCAAGGGAATTGGTAGTTAAAATAAGCAAAAAGCTAATTAGGAACAAACTGAAGCAAGACAATCAACCTCTAAGTAACAATCTCTATTCAAGTATTGATGCATATTTTAATGTGCTATTGTATTTTTAAATTTTTCAGAACCCTGTTGAACTTGTACAATATCACAAGGGGGGACTCTCCTTTTGAATATTTATGAACTATCAGTTCTGTGAAAGTGTTCATGTTGTCCAATCTGGCAGCCACAGCTTCTGTTTGATCTCTGCTGTCTCAGGGCAATATGAATTCCTGTCAGAGGGGTGCCTCTCCAGCAAACAATGAAAGGATCCCTTTATTTTATAACAAAAACATTTTAAAAGACCTTGAAAAACCAGAGAAATGGCTTGGAAAAACATGCCATGCAGTCCAGAATCAGTAAATGGGATAAATAAACTGGATTAATCTGAGGCACAGGAGTAACATTTCACTTCTGCCCAGCACTAGTTCCCCTTCCAGGTTGTGCCATGGGCACTTTTGGGCACTTAAAGATGTGGACAAATGGACTGGAGTCCAGCAAAGTACAGCGAGAGTGATCATGGATGTTACAAACAGGATGTGCAGGAAAAGGTGCAAAGAATTGACACTGTTTAATCTAGAGAAGCCAAATTTGAAGGAGAGATGATGTAACAGCCTGGAGAGAGTTAAAAAGAACAGGCTTTTCTCTGCAACCAGTGAGTAATGAACCTAAACTGGAGCAAAGCTAAACTGGGTTAAACAGGATCTGCTGGTTCTGAGGAGGGATAATGAAGTGTTAGGATGAACTGGCTGTGGGGAAGCTGCTGAGGGGGGCAGGGTTTGGGGGGTTTGTTGGGAACATTTCCTTTGTTTTTAAGAAACAGGTCAGTGAGATGTGTTGGTCCAGCTCTGAGGCAGGGAATGGACTAGATGATCTCTTCAGGTCTCTTTTAACCCTGTTTTTCCTGTTTGTGTCTGAAGAATGTCACCAAACAAATAATTTCTGGAACTGGGGGATGGCATTTTTCACCCCTGGAGGGGGTTGTGCAGTGACTCCACTGATTGCACTGTTGCATGACGTAGGAATTCCTGTGTGTTCCAGTACTGCCAGTGATTTCCATGGGTAAAACTCAGTGCCAGTGCATGAGAACAAAGTGGGTTTGCCTGCTGTGCAGTTCTGTTTCATGTTGTGCCATATATTGCTGTAGTGTATAGGATAAAAATGTGACATAATTACAGAAACCAATAATTAATGCACTCAGTGTAACTTGAAAGCCATGGCAGGTCCTTGGTTATCCTCTCATCCCTCTTATCCTTCCCTTCCAATGACATTTCTCTGGTTTCCCCTCCTGCTATTGACATACATGATATATCTGTGTGCGCACAAACATTCCATCTCCACTCCCCAAAGCAAGATGCTTTTGCTGGTTCTGAAGTTCTGACCTGTTTCTTTGGTCATCTCTCAAGTTCCCAATGTCGCAGAACATTTAAACCCCAGTGAAATACCTGGTTAGAGCCACGAGCCTCAGGGTGTCCAGGGATAACATATCCCATGCAGAATCAAACTCACAGGGTCAGGCAGCTCGTGCAGAGCCTCCAGAGCTGCGTTTGGAGAGTGAGGGGCTGGAGCCCAGCAGGATCCCCGGGAGCTGCAGTGCTGAGAGTCCCTGGAGCAGGTCACACTGTGGGATTGCGTCAGGCGGGAGGACAAAGTGTTCTGTGCACTGGGCTGACCTTGTTCCAATGCAGCACATCCTTCCTCGCTGCTCAGCCCCAGCCCAGAGCGTGTTCCTGCATCCCCGCACGGACCCAAAGCTCCCTCTGCTGCTGCAGCTCGGGCTTGGCAGGGTGGATGTGCTGGAGTTCAGTTCATCGGAACAAAAACGTGCCGTGGTAGGAAAAGAAACATCTGCTCATGCAATACCTGGGAGGGCTTCTGCATCACAGACAGGAGGAAATGGAGGGCAGAGCATAAACCAGGAGTTTTCAGGCTGAAGGAATATCTTGTTATCTCTTTGATAATCGTACAGATAATAAATACTGAGAACCTCACGCTGACATTTTGATGTCAATAGTGTACAAACTAATGATTAGCTGTTGACTATTTCTGTAATAATACTTATCTCTTACCAAAGTTTTGATTCTGGTATTTCAATTCATTGCATATTCATTTCAAGGGTTATTATAAACAGCATAAAGTCCCAGAATGGCTTGAGTTGGAAGGGACTGTAAAGATCATCCAGTTCCACCCCCTGCCCTGGGCAGGGACACGTCCCAGGGGGCTCCAACCTGGCCTTGGACACTCCCAGGGATCCAGGGGCAGCCACAGCTTCTCTGGGCACCCTGTGCCAGGGCCTCCCCACCCTCACAGCCAGGAATTCCTGCCCAATCTCCCATCTCTCCCTGCCCTCTGGCAGTGGGAAGCCATTCCCTGTGTCCTGTCCCTCCAGCCCTTGTCCCCAGTCCCTCTCCAGCTCTCCTGGAGCCCCTTTTGGCTCTGCAAGGGGCTCCAAGCTCTCCCTGGATCCTTCTCCAGCTGAACGTCCCCAGCTCCCAGGGAGAGCATCACACTAATCCATTCATTTCTTCAGTGGGGTTTTATATTGATTATAAAGGACTGATCCTTGCTTTGGAATAGTCTATGGAAATTATTGGTTTTCTTAACAGCTGCTTTTAGAACCGTCCACATTATAGTAAATTTAGTCTTTAAAGCAACTCACCAAAGACTATATAAATTCAGGTTTAACATCCAGCATACCAGTGAAAAAGCTCTGTCTGCACTATTTCTTAGTGACTCAATCCAGGGCTATAGGGGCTATTTAAAGTGCCTCCATTTATCATGAAGTGTATTAGGTATATATATAAAAATATGGGTGTATAATGTACATCACAGCACGGGAGGTGCTCTGTGCACAGGACTGCACTGCCCATGTCCTTGGTACAGCCCAGTGCCACATTTGTTACCTCAAATAAGTGTTGCTTTGAAATGTTTTGTAACAATGCTTTGAGCATTCTCTAGTAAATGTGAGCATCTGATAAGAGCCTTCCAGGAAACAATAGCAGGTGTGACTGTGAGGAGCTGCTTTGTCATTAACGCTTTATTTCTCTTGCAGGAGAAAGTGGCTGCTCTCAGAGCAGCATCAGCCACTCGGCTGTGCAGGAGGGGACAGTCAGTGTCCACAGTCCAAAGAAATCCAGCAAGATCACTCCAAAATTTCACAACCGGATGGTTCACCGTGTGTGGAAAGAGTGCATCCTCAACAGGGCACAGTCCAAGTAAGGCAGCACTCCTTGGGCCCTCTCTCCTTTTTAACATCAGAGACACTTAAAAGCGTAATGGTTTTGCCTCAGTGTTGTTCCTCACAGAATTCTTTGGCCACTAACCAAAGCTGATGATGCTGAACAACATTATCAAAGAAAATTTGCTCCTGTGTTCAGCTGAGAGCTCCTGACACTTCCTGTTGTGTTTGCAGTTGTGTACCCTAATTGTGGCAGTGCTTGAGGCTGCAGGTCCATAGCATGTGCCTTCAGCTGGGTGCTCTCAGACCTAGTGATGGCAGTTTCTACCTCCACTGAAAGTTGGGTGACTAAAGAACAAACAGCATGTATTTGATATTTAGGACTCTAATGGTAATGTTTGTAAAGCTTTACATGAATTGGACTAAAATTTCAGCTGGCAAGGACATGATAAATTGATGTTAATAGCCTAGGCCTCTAACAGTTGAGATTTCAAGTGTGTCATGGCGTGGTGTGCCCTGGAATCTTTATTTTTCCCTTTTTCCATTCAATCTCCTCATTGTGTATGCCAGAACAACTTCCAGATTCAGTTTAAGTTGCTTATCCCTTGCCTCTTGTGCTCAGACTGCAGACGCAGCTCTGATGCAGAGCTGGGACCTTCCTCCCACATAAAATGAAACTACAACTGTTAAGGAGTAGTGCAGGGATCTGAGTTCTTATTTTAAAGGTAAAGTAGAAGGAAGTAATTTCTTTGAGGGTAATACGCAGATTTATGTGTATGTATTTATAAAATTTTGTTTTACAAAAGGTGATGATCACGAGAATAATTTTCTCTTCCTTAGGAGGAATCAACTTACAACTGCAAATTTGGAAGAGGAAGTTCCTCACAGTACTGTTTCATGGGATTTTGTGGATCCAGTCCAAAGAGTCAGTTGTTCGTGTTCCAGGTGAGCTCTGAAGAGAACAAGCATTTGTCACGTTGGAGGAGCCCTGTTTAGCTCCACAGAGGTGCACTTACAACAGCCTGTTGTGTTTTAGCTGAGACAAGAGGAAATTGTGATATCAGAAGTGTCATCCTCACTCACATGTGGGTGATTAATGTGCATCTCGTGCCATTATTGGCACTTACAAGAGTCAGTTCAGCGGGAGGGGTTGGGGCTGGGGTCCCTCACTTCTCATTCACACTGAACTCACCCTTCAGGCTCTTCACACCTCTGCCCTTTGCTGTGGTTTCCTGATGAGGAGGGGCAGAGGCTGCTGTTTCTGAGCAGCCTGATTGAGGGACAGTGCTGCTGTCCCTGTTGGGAGGAATGGAAAAACATCAGTCAATCTGCCACGACACCCAAAACCACCCAGGAGAATATTAGACCTTTACAGCACCACAGTTTCCAGTGAAATAATCCTGTGAAACTGCTTCTGCTGAAATCCTTAATTCCCATCTGCTCATAGGATAGGCTGTAAAAGCCTCTTTACCAAAAGAAGTTATTCCTTGGGTATGGAAAACTGAGGTCCAGCTTGGCCTGGCAAGCATGGGGAATCCACAGTGGACAAGGGGAGCCTGGTCCCATGGATGGGTTTGGCTGCATTTGCTGTTTCACACTTTCTTTTCATCCCTCTGTGACTGGATCGTGCTGGAGTTGGTAAACACAGCAACTGGGAATGAAAACAGTGTCCTTAAAATAAGGCAGTAGCTGATTTCCAGCAGCAGTAAATATTTTCAGTGTGGCAGCTGCTGTCCTCCAGGTACAGCTCAGTCATTACTGTGCCCTTTCTGTGTGCTGCATAAATGTCAAGGCATGATCTTGGGTCTGGAGTCTTCGGGGGCTGTTGGTACTCAGCATCAAATTCCGCCTCTGATGGACCCGGCTTGGTGTGTGAAGAGCAGAATGTCTGAACTAATTCTCTGCAGTCAGTTAAAACACGGTGACTGATGGAGAATTAAGTCACTGAAATGTTACAAGAACATGCTTAATGCAAATCCCCAGTTCCCGGGGCATTAGCTGCACATTAGGGTGATTGCAGCACAGCCCATCTGCTGCAGCCTGGAATCTGTGTCCTGGGAGCAGCACAGCCCTCATGGAATAGGTGCGACAGGGAAAGGGGCAGCAGGCAGGGCAGGCTGTGTTTGTGCCCTCTCACAGAGCTGGTTCTGGATTGTACCTGGATTTTAGTAAAGCCTTTGACACTG